>PVKB01007617.1:0-31227 GCA_004027205.1 Ctenodactylus gundi
TGTGTGTGTGTGTGTGTGTGTGTGCTACATTCCTACCTCTTTTTATTTTTCATTCATTTTTTATTTCTCATTTTGAGACAGAGTCTTTCTAAGTCACTAGGTTGTCAAGGCTGAGCTCAAATTTGGGATTTCCTTGCCTGAGCCTCTCAGAATGCTAGGATTACAGGATTTTACCACCAGTACTGGTTACCTGGCTTACCTTTTTCTTTTCTTTTCTTTTTTTTTTTTTTTTTTTTTTTTTTTTTTTTTTTTTTTTGTAAATCTTCTTTGGTATTTGCTGAATCTCTCTTTTCTCATGGCTTATTTCTGTATGTTATTTATTCTTTTTGAGGTCATCTTCAGTTGGATTTGCTTGAATGAGTCCAGCTACTCTAGATGAGAGAGCGTCCATGTAGAGTGGTTTTAAACTTACCTTTTCTGTGATAGCTTAGAGTTTTCATTGCTTCTAGAACAGCTTGCTTCTTCTGTACTTAAAGTACTGGCATAAAGTCCCTGACCCATGTGGATAAGATGAATTTGTACTCCCCTCCTGGATGTTCAAAGTATTCACAAGGTGATCTGTTCCATTGTGCCTGTAGGAACGTAATGGGGCAGCGCCTGTGTGCCACAGGAATAACCCATCATGACTCACACATGCCCTGGCTTCACACTTACTTTGTCTTTTGCTTCTGTTAATGGCTCTTGGTCTGAATTGCTGCCTTATTCTCAGAACTCGGGGCAGGGACAGTTCCCCTGCCCAGTTTGAGCTATGCCAGATGACCTGCATTACATCTTATGTAGCATTCTCATGGATTTGGACTAGAAGAATAGTCTCCATCATCTCGGTCAACTCTATACATTTGAAACTTGTAATTAAGTTATCCCAATTCTTCCCAGGAAAATCTGATAACGGGTATTGGAAATACAACTTTACCTCTCTTTCTCTCTCTTTTTTTCTTCCTAAGGAGCTGTAAGCCATCAGCCTGTCATAGGGAACGTGGATCTGTTCTCACTGTTCCTGAGGGGCAGTGTTGTCAGTGGTTGCGTTGTCTCTGCAACATACCCCTAACAAAAATGAATCCTCAACCCATGTCACTCATGTCGCTTCAGTAAAGCCTGTGTAATCCAGAAATGTGAACTTTGAGTAGGAGAATGCATGGTTTTGAAGATGTTTAGTACTGTGTTCAGTACATTAACTGTAACTCACTGGAATAGTATAGAATCACTTAAGATGTGAATTATGAAGATTATGTAGAGATAACCATCTCCACTCTGTACAGATTGTATGCTACAGATGAAAACTGGCAGGGAATATTAAAAATAAAAGTGGCTGGATGAAGAAGGTAGGATTATGAATAGTTTTTTTCAAAAATAATCTCTTTCAATGATAGTCACTTTTATATCTTTGATGGGTAAAAGTAAGTAAACAAATAGTATTTTTGTTCTTTCCTAGATTCGAAATAGGTGGGGGATAAGGGAATGGCAAGTGGTGGTCAGATTAATCTCTTTATTTCTGAGGAAGCTGATACTGGAAAATGTAATTGAGTTATAAGCCATATTGGGTCTGTTGATCAAATATCACACGAAGCTCCCCAGTCACCTCCCCTCTACACGCGCACACACACACACACACATGCGCATACTTCACTCCTGTCCTCAGCGTACAGCCGACCTGGAGAAGCAAGGCTATGATCTCTGCTCTCTGCAGGTGACCTACGTCCAAGAGGATGACAAGTAGACTTGTGTTAAGCTCATTCAGTTTATTCTTCCAGGACTTGTTAGTTGAATTAAGTCACTTCTCCGGAAATGGGTAAAGGCCACAGAAAGCCAGTACTTAGCATGTTTGAATTCCTGCCACGGGAAGATGAGAGTCATGAGGAGCTGGGGATAAGTTCTTACAGCCACCTTCCCTTAAGAGCAAGAATGTCATGTATATGTGTTAGCATTTGTAGATTAAGTTCCTGGTAAGGTATAATTGCTGAGTTTTAGTTTATTTTTGTTGGGATTTCAGAATAACTCAGTTATTAACTTATTTCTGTTTTAGGCGTATCAATGCAGAATTAGAGGCAAAAACGGCTGATCTGGTTCGACAAGCTGAGGAAGCAATCGTAAGTAGATGTATGGGTAATAGCAGTTCCACGTAAGCACTTGGTTTTGAACTTTTTAATTTGATGGATAATATACATACATGTAAGTTTCTCGGTTTAGCCAAAGGTACCTGGGAAGTCAGAGCCACAAGGAATGGAGGGATTACAGTCTGGCTGTAGATGAACTTTACTTTTCCCCCCGACCCATTTATAGTTCCAGAGAACAAAAGAAAAGTCATTCAAAGTTCAAACAAAAAACAATATGAGGAGAATCATACAAGTTCAGTGGGTCATACAAAGTTCAGTGTTTACAGCAATGATGTCTATGACAAATTCTGTACCTTAACCAGGACACACTGCATTGAGAACTTCCTCAAAGCAAAATAATTAAGCACTGCCATCTAGCATGTACCAAGTTAGTTATTTGGGGGATAGCATGAAAACAAGGCGAGAGGCCATGTCAGGCTCCCGGGAACAAAGAGGGCAAAGCCCTTTGCTCTGTTTCCCTGGACTTTTCCTCTATAAGACTCAATGTGCCCCTTCCCTGAATTGGGTTCTCAATCTGAGTTCTGACATATAAAGTGTAGCACTCAAAGCTTACGCTCCATGAGTGACTGCAGATTGGCCCTGAATAGGTACACACAAGGCTGGGTACTTGTGCAGTCATGTTATTTGGTTTGGTAAGCGCACATGTCCTAAAAAACACCAAAAAAATTTTACGTTTAGATGCTCAAATCATATAGTTAATGAGAATATTAATATGTAGCAATCATTTCTACTACCAAAAGGTTAATATTTGAAGATAACTTTTTAGAATTAACTTTAATCTTTCAGTAGAGTAGAAATCAAATAATTTATAGATAAAAGTTGAAAAAGGATAATCATCACTGATATTCAAGTGATAATTTGTTTCTTAAACTCTGCAGTTGGATCTAACTCAAAATATTAGGGCTGCAAGTTCAAGCCCCTCCTGGGAACTGACAATTTAGTGAGAACCTATCTTAAAAATTTTAAGGGCGGGGGGAGGGGGCGGGGGTCTAGAATTGGTAGCTCATTGAAAAAAAACCTAGACTAGAATTACCTTTACTTATAGTCAGGACAAATATTGTGAGGTTGGATCAGTAGACAGTGTACCTAAGAATATCATTCTCCATTCTGGTGCCAGAGTAGACATTCCTGCTTTACATATCTCTTCTTAAATATCAGCATTCTTGTTGAGGGGACAGAGCAGCCCTCCTTAGAGTAGAGAAGTGAGTGCTTTCAAACTTTACAGTTCCTACTCCACTTTAATTATAATTCTTCCTTCAGTTTCTCTTCTTCTAAAAATGGAGTTCACGGTGGCAGGGAAGGAAGTCTATCAATATGTTAAACCTTTTACACATCTATAATTGTTATTTTAGGAATAAGAAATGTATCACAACCCTTCAAGTAATATATTTGCAAAATGGTTATAGATTTGCTAGTTCCATTGATAATTAAATGTTTTACTAAAAGTAAAGAATTTTATTTCAGCTCTTAGTTTTGCCAGTGTCTGAATAATGGATAAATCTTTATACAAATGTACACTACATTATAGTAAATTAGTGATTCAGGGTGAAGTCCCCTAAGGAGAACCTTTTCCTCCTAATTTAGAAGGGCCTGGAGAGGGAAAGGGCATTCCCACCCAGCAGGAGTAACTGAATGTAATTTGGCCATACTGATTTTTGTTTACTTGTTTTCATTGTTCAGTACATCTTTGCCAAAGCTTTTACTCCTGCTACTTCATTGTTTTCACTTTGTAGTCTTTTCAGCATTCAAGTTTTACCTGATTTGAAACAAGATTTCCTATCCATTAATCGGATTTTTAAACAAAATTCCTTTCTCTTCTTTTCTCATTTCTGTTGCTTGCTACATGCAGTAGGAGGCTTTAATGTAGCAGTGAAGCAGGAGCTGGAGTTACCTTCTAAGGACCTCAGCAGGCACTCTTAACATTTTTACATTTCTCCCTTCAGATTGACTTTCTTACCCAAGAACAAATGAAAAATGAAGCTATAAATAGCAGGCCTTATATTCCTACCATAGCATTTTGAAGTCTATACTTTGATGGTCATGGAAACCATGGGAACCTCTGAGACAATTAATGTTCAGGGAGTCACATGAAGATGCGCTAGTTTTATTTTTTCTGTATTGTGTATGACTTACTTTATTCATTTAACTAGAGAGATCAGCAAATGGTACAATCTGAGCCATTGTCAACACAGAATAAATCATATGAAGAAGGTGGCTACAGTATACGGTAAGTGACTTAAGTTCCCAAACACCATATTTTTAAAAATTGGATAACCCATCTGAATCTTTTATTGTGTAAATCTTTTTGCATGCACATGTTCAAAGTTTTTAATTTGAAGAGGAGTAATAACTGTAAAATAGTCACTGGAGGCTTATGCTGATTAGATACAGGTCAAGACATCTACCTGCTTAACATCATGTAACCCTTAAAGTACAATTTTAAAATAAATATTATTGTTCCCTTTAAAAAATGTTCAGCCTAGAGAAAGGAGAGTTCAGTAGCTTGGCTTAGGACATACACAAAATATATTCTTTCACTGAGATTCAAACCATAGGTGATAATAATTTCTAAACCTTGAAGATTAAGTGAAGGTAGATTAGTAAGGATAATATATATCACTGTTTTTCTCTTCAATTTCATGCAAACATTTGATATGCTGTAGTAGTTAGCGTTTTGTTGCCAGTTAAAACACCTTACATTTATACCTTGAAAGAAGAAGGGTTATTTTAGCTCGCAGTATCAGAGGTTTCAGTCCATGATTGGCTGGCTCCAAGGCAGAGACATGACAGGGTGGAATGGAGGAAAGCGGTAGCCAGGAAGCAGCATATGGGGGAGGAGTTCCAGAAGACATATACACTTCTGAGGTACACCCCAGTGGCTGCCTTGCCCTTATTAGGCCCTACATACTAACAGCTCATTCATCTAATGAACCTTGTCAGTGTGTTACTCCACTAATAAGGTTGACAACCCAAGATCTAATCACCTTCCAAAAGCTTTGTCTCTGAATACGTGAGCCTTTAAGGGGCATTTGTGACCCAAACTGTAGTATACGCTGAGAAGTTAAGGAACGTAACATATCTGGGAATGATTTACTAGGAAAAGGATAGGATCTCTGTAAATAAAACTATAAAATCTCACCATGGCAGAAGTGGCGATCTCCACATATACTAAATCTCTTGGAATTGGCAATGGAAAATTCCAGAAATAGGCAATTTATAAATTTTAAATTGCACACTGTTCTGAGCAGCTTCATGAAATTTCACACTGTCCAGCTTCCTGTTGCCTGCGTGTGGAGCCTATCTAGTTCTGTGGAGCACACACATCATACACACTGTTAGCTCATAGTGTTACCCAGTATTCACATCCCCTGTGTTCGGATTCAGTGTTGTGGCGGAGCAGTGTTTGGGAGTTGGAAAGTCAGTGGTGGCCTAAGTTGTGTCACAGTCCAGGGCTGTCCATCTCAGTCCATCTCCTCACGTGGGAATTTTACTGTCTCACATCATCCCAAGAAGGGTGAGGATAGTGCAACAGGATGTTCTGAGAGAAACTCCAGGACCACAAAAGAAAGTTAGTCTTGGAAAGAACTGTTAGTGTAGCAGTGGCACTTACTGTTCACTATAATCTAATAGATAAGAAACCTGACAGTTTTGGAAAAACTGTCCCAGCAGAGAAACTGTTTAAAATCTGTATAAATCTTAAACCATCTATAAGTTTCCCAGTCTTCTAAGATCAAGAAGCCAGCTATAAGCTGTGTAACCTTAAGAGAGCATAATGTTTAAACACCTTAAAGGAGCAAGAAACAAAAAAGAAATCTGTTGCTAAAGAGGCATTTGTTTGGCTTAGACTTGAAACACTGGAATATCATTCATTTGTTTGAGAACAGTAATTGCACACAATCTAGCAATTCCTCACCAAGGAATTTTCTTGGAGTGTGAATACATATGTCCAAGAAGCATGCAAATGTTTAGAGCAGTTGTATTCCTAATTGCCCAGACTTGGAAGCAGCTGAGGTATCCATCAGGTAGTGATTAAGTAAACAAATTACGGTACAACTTTGTGATGGAATACTACTTAGCTACGAACAGAAATGAACATGATGCAACAGTATTGTCAATGCTGAGCATAAGATCCCAGATCTGTAATATGCATAATAATTGTTTTCATTTACAATCATGCATTGTTTAATGGTAGGGAAATGTTCTGAGACATGCATTGATAGACAGTTTTGTCATTGTGTGGAGAGAGTACGATGGTTACACAAAATCATTATAAGGCCCAAGATTGTATTTGTCATTCTGAAAAGGGTGATACTATAGGGATAGAATTAGATTGCTGGTCTTCTGGGTTGTGCCCAGGGTTTGGGGACTAAATGCCAAGGGGTATGAGGAAACTTTTGGCTGTAGTAGAAATATTCTGTCTTGATTATTGTGGTTATATGACTATGTTAAAATATTGAATTGTATATATAAAAATGTTATATTCTTTGAGAGCCATGTAAAGGTTTCATTAAGCAGAATTAAAGTACAGACTCAGAAAATAGGTGCAAGTGGAGCCATACAATAATCCAAGGATGTCAGTAGTTAGGTGGTTTTTTTTTTTGTTTGTTTGTTTGTTTTTTTTTTTGAGTGGAGATCTGTGGGATTTCTGAATCCATAGAAGCAGGAAGAGCATATATTAAGGTCAGGATTCTACTCTTTACCTTGTAAGCTGAGCCAGTTTATGGAACTGTAGAATTGATAAGGAATTTTGGAATGTTTCAGGCCTAAAAGGAAAACACAACAAATAAGCTTAGAAATGAGTCTATACAGAACCTAGAGCGTAAGACACAGAGTACACATGTGGATAACCTTGGGAAATGTTTTTCATTAAATCTGTATGAAAATTAATTGCATTTTAGAGGTATTCATTCATTAGACATTTTTCATACAGTCTCACTGTGTAGCCCATTAACATATATTTGTTATAGAGCTTATGTGTGAGGTACTATGCCAAGTACTAGGCAAAAAAAAAAAGAAAGGTGGCTCTGACTCTGGCCCTCACAAGTTCAACATGCACTGGGGAAAACAGAACTAGACCGAGTAACTGACTGTACTTGAGTGTGCCCGTAATAAGAAGCTCTGTGGCCATTCGTTTTGTAAAATGGATAATCTGTGTAGCCATAGTCACTCCTTATGATTTCAGTTCATTACAGTGTGTTCTATTTACCAGTGAAAATATTGGCGTGATGGTATATTTTCTCAGAGGTGATTAAACCAAAGCCCTTGGGACTCAGGGATGGGGTGTTCTGGGGATTGAGCCCAGAGGCTTCACCCTGAGGAAATGCTCCCGTCCTTCTTCGTTTTTTTATTTTGAGACAGGGTCTCACTAAGTCACTAAGTTGCCCAAGCTGAGCTTGAGCTAATGAATTTGTAGTTCTCCTCACTCAGGCTCCCAGAGAGCTGGGATTGCAGGCCTGCACACACCTCCACCCATTTTTATTAGTGTATATATATATATATATATATATATATATATATATATATATATATGATACACAATGGTTACATTAAGCTTGGGTATTTTGTGTACATATATCATGTCAACATTGCAGTCCTTCCCGTAGCCCCTTTTTACCCTAGAACACCCTCCCTCCAAAATAAATGAATGTGGGTAAAAAGAATTATAGCAAATATAACTATGTGTATGTAGAATTATAAATACAGAAATATAACCTTTATAGGTAATTTATCCAAAATAGAGTAGTGTATGTAGAATTAGAATTTCAAATAGAATTATTGCTGAATTTCATTGTCTCAGTATCACCAACATGTAATGTTTATGTTTGGTCTGTAGAAGTCTGTTACCATCTGATGGGATAGTTCATCCACATTCACAATCAAAGGTAGGAAATCAAACTTTCCATGAGTGCAGTTACATCCTGTAGAAATTAGGAGGAGTTTTTTTATATTTTCTTAGATAAACTGAGAAGGAAGAGGTATGACTCAGTAGAAACAGAATATAAACCCAGGTACTCTGCAGGGATGCATCTGTGTTGTTCATAAAATAAATTAAGTCATTTTGACTTGTAATTTCACCAGGCAATTTAGAATATAACAGAAAAAACCCTTTTAACTGAGAAGAGTTTATACCAGGAGATATTTCCTTTTTCTTTTGGGAGGATTGAGAATTTTGAGAGAAAGGTACTCATAGCCAAAAGGTGACCTCAAAGGTTCCTCTGTTATTTCAGTACTCAGTGTGGAGATGTTGGTTCTCATATCCTGGGATCTGTAAGGTCCCCAGCCATGGAGATCTGGGCCAAGAAAACTGGGTAGCTGAAGGCCACAAAGGGCCTGCCTGGAAACGGTTCTGTACTGAGGGAAGCCAAATTCTGCGAACATCCAGGTTCGGTATTCCACTAGCTAGCTAAATACCTTTGAATCTTTGGAACTCGTTTTTCTTATTACTGAATTGCTTGTCTGTGTGACACATGGTCTTTTACAGCTATGCAATTCTGGTATTCTTGAAAATGCAATTAAATTAGCTTAGTGAAAACAGAGATTCTTTTTTCTCACAGTATAACAGTTCCTTGTACTACAAAATTTCTTGACAAATGATTAGACTTTACTTAATAAATAATTTCTATTCTTTTCATTAGCCAAAGACCAAAAATATTGGTCCTACAAAAAAGGTTCAAAACAAGCTGCACCCTGCAAATAAAGGAAGGAAAACAAATTTAAGGTATCATGTAGTTTTAAAAGTATTTCTTTTTGCTGGGCATGGGACACATGCCTGTAATCCTGCACTTGGGATGGCTGAGGCAAGGGGATTGCAAATTCAAGCCTAGCCTGGATAATTTAGTAACATAGTGAGACCCTGTCTCAAAAAAACAGGGGCTGGGGATGTAGCTTAGTAATTAGAGCCTTTGTCTAGTAAATGCAAGGCCCTGGGTTCAATTCTCCTGTGCCACATAATAGTTGGGCATGGTGGCACACTCCTGTAATCTCAGCACTTGGGAGGCTGAGGCAGGAGGATTGCCCTGAGTTCGAGGCCAGGCTGGCTTAAAGGGAGAGACTCTGTCTCAAAAAAAAATATTGTTGCTTTTTAGTTTTATAATTCAAAATATCTCATTCTTTTTTATTAAGCATTGTTTCCCCAAATCTTTATGTTCCCCAAATACAGGTGTCCCAAATGTCACCACACATGTAAAACTATTAAAAATATATAAGAATTTATTTGCTCAGAATTTTATTATTTGAAGTAATCCTATGAGAAAAATTGTATAAGTACTAAATTCAGTGTACACATAATGACCCAAAATTGGCCATACATGCAAAAAACTAACAAACTTTTGGCACATTGTGTATGAAGTGTCACATCACTGACATTTTACCATGGTCACTTTCTACTCAAAACTATTGTGCAGCCTTTGGTGAGAATTTATTATTTTTAGGGAGATATTTTCTTAGAATTAGGACTAGAATTTAGATTTTTAAGGCAATGACTGGTTCTGTCAAACAGACTAATCTTTTAGTTTTTCAGTCAAATATTATTTTGTGTATTGCTGTCAGACTGTCGCATAGTTATATTTACCTTTTATATTTTCTGGTGAGAATGAGTTCAAAGCCATATGTAGTGTTAGAAGTATAGTGAGGGAGCCCAGAGGCCATCAAGGAGAGGAAGGAAGCTTCCATTACAGAAATACCAGAGGCAGAGATGTCCAAATATCTTTCATTTCTCAGTAAATTGTTAAATTTATTTGTCTATTAATCTTCCAGATTGATGATTGCCTTATAGTTCTGGGAAAACCTTTGTTAATTATTGTGCTTTTTCATTGTTTAAGTAATATTGTTTTTTAATGAAAGGAAAAAGGAGAGTGAAGGGATTGGAAGAGAAAATAAATATAAAATAGAGAAATGGAGAAAGGAACCTATGCGGCGTACATATATTGCTGGAAAGGTTTACCTTAATTTTAGGCTTCATATTTAGGTTTAAAGAAAAAGGTGGTTTTTCTCTAGTGGAATTCTGAAGCCTTTTGGAACCATGAACTTGTTGCTGTGTTGATGTGTTAGGCCCTATCCATTTCCCTGTGTTTTTAATATAATATTCTTACTCCACCTCATTAAAGAAAATCAAATACAACTTTTGGGCAACTTTGGTCCTTGAAGTTTTCTTATGTTGAACTCAGTCAGGCTACTGGCTGTGCCCTCTGATTCTTTCTCAAGAGGTATGCTTTGCTGCTTGCCATGCTATGGCCAGGGCAGTGCCAGATGGTACAGTTCTTCAGCAGCATGGCCAGTTAAGAGCCACGGGCTAGATTTGACATAAGAGGCCAGTTTCAGTACTTTTGATGCTCACTTACTTGGAGGAAAGATCCAGACC
Source organism: Ctenodactylus gundi (assembly GCA_004027205.1). NCBI lineage: Eukaryota > Metazoa > Chordata > Mammalia > Rodentia > Ctenodactylidae > Ctenodactylus > Ctenodactylus gundi. The sequence goes on from PVKB01007617.1 coordinate 10,474, forward strand.
GATTGGCTCCACAAAGCTTCTTCAGATCTGTGGCCCTTTGACGTATAAAGAGTAGCGTCCACTAAGTCTCTTATGATCCTTGAAAATACTAATTGTAGATTTCATCATAAATTTAAAATAAAATAATGTAATATATAAATAATGAATTAATATGATTTTGATCTGATTTGTTGTTTAGGCAAGTGGCATCTTTCTACCTATTTTTGTATATGCATGTATATATGTATGTACATATATCTTTAACTTGTATTTATTAGTGCTAAATTGAAATACTGTGATGTGCAAACTGCTGATGACGTTGCCCTTCCAGAGGATTTCTCAGACTTTTCTCTTGCGAAGACAATTAGCAAAATTGAAGGGCAGCTGCAGGAAGACGGCTCACCTGAACACACAGACGATGATGTTCTGTCTGTTGTTAGTAAAGACATTGGGCCAGGTAAGTTTTCTTCTGTTTGTCATTTTCCCCTCTATCATAATTACATGGAACAAAGTCTTTTAGAATTGTTTCTTGGTTTTAGGAATTGTGTTGTGGTGTCTTTGATTTGTCTCAGAACAATCATATTCTGTGTGGTGATGGAAGAGTAGAGTTTGTGGGACCGTGGATGGAGTACATGAGCTGGGGGCAGTCATGCTGAACTTGGTGGTGGTTGAATGAGGGTTCGCTGAGCTCTTGTCTCTGCCTTTGTATATATTTGGTGGTTTCTACTTCAAAATGTAAAAAGTAATGAACTACAGTATTGTTTTAGTTTATTAAGCGCTTTCCAAGTGAAATTAAAATGCCCCATAGCTTATCATTGAAACATTAAAATGAAAAATGTTTCTCTGAATTTCTTTCATTTACTATTCAATCTTATTTATTGTGTACTAAGTCAATACATATAAAAGGACAAATGAATTATTAATGTAGCATCAGGTACAATAATCAAGTGAGATTTCTAATAATATTTTCCTTATTAACTCATCTACTCCACTAAAAAAAAATACTAAATTTGATTTATCCAGTACTATAATATCAGTTACCAGTAATGGATCTAAAATTGTTGAATTTAGGAGACAGCTGTGTTAATGAAACACAAAAAGACAGATAAATATCTGTAAACATACTTAATACTGAGAGCATAGTTGATCATGAATTTAGGCAAGCTACTTTAGCCCCTTTGTAACAGTGATTTCTTCATTTGAAATTTAGCTTTTTTTGTTAGATGATCATAAAAATTATCTTTAAAATTCACTGATTCAATAAAAATTCATGATTTTTTATACCAGTTCTAAGTGGAGAGCAATCATGGGTGCGTTAACGTTTGCTAACCTTCTCAGGCTTCCTAGGAGTCACTGTTGGGAAAGTGGGAAGTCAGTGGCTTTTCAGTCTGTACTGAGAGGCTTCAGGGAAATGGTGGCCAGAAATTGGCTGTTTGTCAGTAGATGGTCACCCATGGCCTGCCGCTGTGTTCCTGCTCCCAGCTACAGAGAACCAGGACAGACAGACTTTATTCTTTTTCACGCTCTGCCCCTCTGTCTCAGTGTCTTCCCTCCAAGCATCTTTGGCCTGGGGGTTGCCTCTCTAGGAAATACTTTCTGTCTCCAGATGTCTGACTGCTTGCAATGGCTGGGTTATGTGTTAGAGGAAAAAAATCAGAAATGAGTTTGGGAGCGTTGACTGCTTTGTAAGATTTGAAGCAGAATTTTGCTAGAAAGCATTTTTGTTTGTTTCTTTCAGACATGTGGGGACATCTCTGACATTTGCATTACTGTGTAATTACTAATTCCTTCAGTGAATGTGTGCAGGTACTAGCTTGCATTCTTGGGAGATGTTTTTCCCTTCTCATTTACTCTGTGCCCCACGGTGTACATAGCTTTTTGCTCTTTCTTTCTGTTAAATAGGTTTATTTCTCATTTATTTTTTATAATATCAAATGTCCTTAGTATGCTCTAATGGGAATATACTATTAAACTTCTGATTTGCACATTTTTTTTTTCTCATAAAATAATGGTCAGTCTACAATTAGTGCTGTGTTAGTTTTGGAAAAAGATGGTAAATGCAACCATTTGCCTCCACAGAGGCCCAGATAAGGTTCCTGAAGGCCAAACTCCATGTCCTACAGGAGGAGCTGGATAATGTTGTGTGTGACTGCAGTAGAAAGGTCAGTTTTTAAACCTCTCCAAAGAAATGCTCTTACTATTCAAACACCTTTGAGGGGCAATTTCAGTTATATTATTTTAATAGCTATGTTTTAGTATAACTTAAATTTTGAGTGAAAAAATAAATATGGAACTTTTGTTCTGTAATGTTGAGTTATCACAGAGCTCAAGAATTTTAAAAACTAGTTAAATTTGAATTCTCTGTTTAAATTGATAATATTTACACCTCAGCTAAGACTCATTGTGGGCTAGAATACTGCCACTGCATAAGTCTTAGAAGTCTTTATTTCAGACTTACAAGATAAGAAGTTAAACAGGTATCTGACTTTTATTTCTTTTTTATTTTTTATTTACATATCTCATCACTTTCCCCTTCCCACTCTCACACACCCCCACTTTCCCATTCCCTCTCCACAAAGTCTGTCCTCTTACTTTCTTCCATATCGCTTACATTTTTATGGTTTGGTTTTCTCATATTAAAATTTTCTGAGTCTGATCCATTTCACTGAGCATAATGGTCTCAAGGTGCATCCATTTTCCTACAGATGACTCCAATTTGTCATGCTTTATGGCAGAGTAGCATTCCATTTTGTATATATACCATATCTTTTTATCCAGCCATCTTTACAATGGCATATTGGCTTTTTCCAGGATTTGGCTATTATAAATTGTGCTGCTATAATAAACACGGGTATGCATGTATCACTACTGTATTATGACTCTGACTCTTTTGGGTCAATATCCAGAAGACGTATAGCTGGGTCAAGTGGAATTTTAATTTTCAGATTTTTTGAGGAATCTCCATACTGCTTTCCATAGTGGTTGTACCAGTTTTTAGTCCCATTGGCAGTGTAGGAGGGTTCCTTTTACCCCACAGCCTTGGCTGCTTGTGTTGTTATTTTGAGGTCTTAATAGCATCCATTCTTACTGGCGTTAGATGGAACCTCAGTGTTGTTTTAATTTGCATTTCTCTGATGGCTAAAGATATTGAACCTTTTTATGTATTTATTGGCCATTTGGCCTGGCCTTCTCCTGAGAACTGTTTATTCATTTCAAATTCCTGTTGTTTGGCTATGTTCTTTACTTTAGAGGGTCTAATTTGTTTTAGTTCTTTCTATATTCTTTTGGGGTTTTTTTGAGACAGGCTCTCACTCTATAGCCCAGGCTGATCTTGAACCCACTATGTGGCCCAGGCTAGCCTTGGACTCAGCAGTCCTCCTGCCTCCGCTTCCTGAGTGCTGCGATTACAGGTGTACACCACCATGCCCAGCTTTATGTGGCGCTGAGGAATTGAACCCAGGGCTTTATACTTGCTAGGCAAGCACTTTAACCACTGTGCCATTCCTCCAGCCCTGCGGCCCTCTTTATATATTCTTGTTTTTGTATATTCTCTGTCTGAGGAGTAGCTGGCAAATATGTTTTCCCATTCTGTTGGTTCTGTCTTTACTCTGACTTGTTTCTAAAGATGAAAATGGGATATACTTTTTCTTCCTTAAATAATATCTCATCAAAGACCATATGAATAATTCTACCCTCTGCTTTATGTTTTGATACTAAGTCCTGTGCATTTTATTCCATAATTTTGTAACTATAGGAAGATGACATTCAGGATTTAAAGTCTCAAGTAAAAAACTTTGAAGAAGACTGTGCAAGACAACAGCGAACGATTAATATACAACAGTCCCAAATAGAAAAATATAAAAGCCTTTTTGAAGAAGCAAACAAAAAATGTGATGGGCTGCAACAACAGTTGTCTTCGGTGGAAAAGGTAATGATTTTGTTATTTTTCCTAATTACAAAGAGTAACATTATTAAAAGTGCACATTTACATGGACTACTTTTGGTTAGTCAGTAATTAGTACTAAATGAAATCTCCCTCTTGTGCAGGAGTTTTTTTTTTTTTTAACTATTAAGATATTCACATGCCATACTTGATCATTAAAAGTGTACAGCTCAAGACATTCACTTGGGCCCCATCCTGGTTTCTCAGCCAAGAGCTTTTCTTTTCTCTTTTGTTTTATTTAGTAAACTTTTGCTTCATAAGAAAAAGTGTACCATTGATGGGGATGGAGGAATGGCTCAGTGGTTAAAGTGCTTGCTTAGCAAGCGCTAAGTCAAGTGTTAAGTACCCGAGTTCGATTCCACAGCACCACGTAAGCTGGGCGTGGTGGCGCACGCCTGTAATCCCAGCACTCAGGAGGCTGAGGCAGGAGGATTGCCCTGAGTCCAAGGTTAGCCTGGGCTCCATAGTGAGTTCAGGACCAGCACGGACCACATAGTGAGACCCTGTCTCAAAAAAAAAAAAAAAAAAAAAAAAAAAAAAAAAGAAAAAGTGTACAATTGAATGGCTTTTAGTATATTCACAGAATTAAAGCACAACCGATTTCAGACTGTTTTCATAACCTCACAAAGATATCCTGTACCCATTAATCATCACACTCCAAATCTCCTTCCTCGATCTCTCCCAGCCCTACACTAATGATAATATTTTCTTTCTGTCTCAGCAGACTTGTCTGTCATGAAAATTTTATATGTACAGATTCATAAAATATGTGATCTTTTTTGACTTACTTACATAATGATTTTAAGGTTCATATGCATGACAACACCAATTCATTCCTTATTATTGCCAAATTGTATTTCACAATATATAGTGTTTTGTTTACTCATCAACTCGTAGACATTTGGGTTGCTTTCACTGTTTAGCTCATTTGAATAATGTTTATGACCATTCTTATCCCAGTTTTTTTTTTTTTAACTGAATGTTGGAATTACAAAATGGTGTAGTTTGTGCTGGGAATCTGTTACATGTACTTGACATACTGGATCGTTTTCAGTTGTTACCTACTTGTCTACCCTTTCTCTTGTCCCATCCAGTATTCAGAAGTCCACCTTCTAGTTTTCCCTCGTATCTTAATTTATTTTTATGCTGTTTAATTTTCTGAGTCTGTCTTACTTCAGTGATTATCACATCACTTATGTAAAAAAAAAAAAATGCCTGCATGGCTGTGGGTCTATTTCAGTACTCTGCTCTGTTGCATTGATCTGCATGTTTGCTATTATTCATTGCATATAATTTGTAAGTAAAACTATTTAGACTGGAATTTTTTTGAAAGAATTTAAATTCCAAATTCAATATCTCTAAGGAATTTAAGTCAGTGGCTCTTGAATTTCTTTTTGAGTAAACTTTGATCATCTTCATTTTCCAAGTAACTTGGCCATTTTATCGAAGTAGTCAAATTTATTGATATAAGTTTGTTCATAATATTCATGAGTTTTCCTGTCCCAGGTTCTCATAAATATCACTTTCTTCTCCCACTTTCAGAGATTAAGTAGTTGGTCTTTTTCTTCAAGTTGGCAGCCCCATTTCCAACTTCCCTATTCTTAGCTCATGACTTTCCTCTCTGCTTTGTTAAGAAAATCAATCAGAAGATAACTTTATTTTTCCACCACGGTACCACACCTCTTTTGCTTTTACATCTGTGCACTCTACTTCCCTGCTACCCCTTTACAATGTATTACCACCTCTTCCATCTACAGCTGATCCGTCAGCTGTGCACTGGATCCCATTGCCTCTCTACTACTCAAGAACTGCACACTTGCCATTTTCGTTCTTGCAGAACTAAATTTATTAGGTTAATCTCAGTATACAAACAGGCTGCAGACTCTCAAATAGATAATTAATTGTACTCATGATCCAACCCAGGGCCTCACACTGAGTTATAGCCCCGGCCCATTTTATATTTTTTATTTTGAGACACTGTCTTGCTAAGTCACCAAGGTTGGCTTCAAACTTGTGATCTTCCTGTGTCAGCCTCCCAGAATGCTGGGAATATAGGCTTTTGTCACCAGGCACAGCTCAAATACATATTTATAAATCTGCAGATCTCATATGTCCCTCAGGCTTTACATCTTTTATGTCGCTTTCCTATAGTAAGTAAACTTGTGAAAGTATTTGTCTGTCCACAGTGTGTGTCCTTGTCATTTTTTCCTGAAACAAGTTAGTTTTATTATGTCTATAGTCTGCCACAAATCTATTCTTAGCCAGTAATCACATCTCTAGTTCTGTCCTTATATTCTTCATATTAATTTATATATCAGCAATTTTGACATAGTTGATTACTCCTTCCTTGAAGTCATGTTGTATCTGGGACCGTGTACACATGATTTTCTCCCTTTCTTCCCACACTTTGCATGTTGGGAGCCCAAGGCTCAGTGCTTGACTGTTCTGTGTCCACCCAATTCCTCTCCATGGCCTTTACATGCTATCTGTGTACTTGGTGACCCACAGTTTTCTAGTTCTTGACCTTCTCTTTGAACTCCAGTCTGTGCCATTTGATATCTCTACCTGGTGTACTGAATATATTCTCAAGGGAGCTTTTATTTCTATACCTGAAAAACTGCTTCGTGTGCTTTTCTTCCTTTCAGCAAAAGACACTGTCTAGTTGTTCATTCCAAAATTCAAGTCATCTTCTTCCCCTGTGCCCATGTCTAACCCTTTAGAGTCCTGTCAGTTCCATTCAGAAAACAAAGACTTCACCATTTCTCAACACCTGTTTCCACAAAGGCCAACCCACAGCCTCACCAGGACTATTCCAGTCATTTCTTATATTGGTATTTCCATCAGGTGTAGAAGTCCTGCATTACAGCAGCCTGTGTAAACCTCACAAGACAAGTCAGAGAGTCACATACGCTTTCCACTTTGCTCACATTGGAACCCAGATTCCTAGGAAGGCGTGCAAGGTCTGCCTAGGTTCTTCTGCTTTTTTCCTACCCCAGGATTTGACACTGCAGCCGTGCCACTCAGCTGACACCCTCTAGGTGATTTTTTGTACACTGAATGGACTCTGCCTTTGGAGCTTTGTCTCCGTTATTCCTGCTGTCTGGAATCCTTACCTTCCTTCCTTTGGAAGCCTTCCCTCAACTGCTGTCTACCCAGTCTGCCCTTGCATGGTGCTCTCTCTACCTCCCTCTCTTCATAAGCCTCAGGCTTCCAGCTATATGTGAATTTATTTTTTCTCTAGAATGCAACTCAGAAGGGATTTTGGTTAATTTCTATGTGCATGTCATATAGAATAACACTTGGTGCGTAGTAAGTGTTTAATAACCATGTTGAATAAATGAATGAAATCTGTGAGGTCTTGAGATTATTACTCCCAGTTTCAGATGCAGACACTGCATAGCTGCCATATTTTCTGACTCCACGGCTGTTCTTTGTCTTCCTTAGTCATTTGTGTCTGGACGCTTAGCTGATCGTTTCTTCATCCTCAATGATTTTCCCGTGTCTGAATTATCTGACTCTGCTACTCTCACAGTCATTTTCTGTGTTTTGTCTTGTGCTATAGAATACACACACCTTAGGAATGCTGTAGTAATTATGAGCCTAGTAAATTCTGTCCTCTTGAAGCTCATAGTACTTGAGTTTAAAAGTTAAATTTGATTTTCTTTATACTTTTTAGTTTTCTCTTTAAACTAATGGTAAATTTTTGGATGAACTCTTCCACAAAATTTTTGTCCAGTAGTATGTAAACTGCTTATTTTTCCTAACAGTAGATTTACTTTATTGACTCTTTCTAAGATCCCAGTGCTACCTTGTCTGTACTTAATAAAAGGTACTTGAGTATGATCGAAAACCTAAATCTTTCAAATTTTTATTACAGTTTTTCTCTCAGTAGATTTTTCTCATCAGAAAAATCTGATTCCTCCTTTATTGTTATCCTTTTTATTTTTCTCACCTTCCCAGAGGAGGCAATATTGACACACATGTGGACTTCATGTAGTGAAGGAGGTTCCTAAGTCTGTAGCAGGAAAGAGAAGGGCAAAGATGCATTTGCATATTCATATGGGAGGAGACTGTACTAACTACCAATGAAGACCTTTGCATGTGCAAAGTGAGGGAGATCATAGGAGCTCATGGAGTGGCTGCCTCCCACAGCTGGAGTGCAGGTGGGGCCTACCTGCTTAATGAGCAGCATGTGTTTTTTCATCTCAAGTATTCAAGGCCAGGAGGTCAGTATTCAAAGATGACAGAATGATACTCCCAGGAGGAAGAAAGAAGAATATAACACTTTTTTAACTGTATCATTTAAGTTCCTCAATATTTATTGAGTTTCTGCTTTGTATAAGGCTCAGCACCTGGCCTTATGTTCCAGGAGTTAGGAATAGGAGTGAATGAAGGTTAGGTTGAGTTTCGTAAAGGAGTTCGTTATTGCCTTTTATGTGACATAAATGTGCTGCAGGGGTGGAGCTTAACAGTTCCCACCCACCTAGAACTAGTTTATACTGCAGAGGGAAAATAAGAACAAGACAGTTTCAGTGTCATGCAGCAGGTGCTAAGACAAGTGTGCACAAAGCTGCAGTGCACCTCTGAAGCAGAGGAACCTAACCCAACCCAAGAGCCGGCCTGAGGAGGTAACACTCTAGCAAGCCACCATCACAGTGAGTGGGTGCTCACTGGGTGAAAATGAGGAGTGGGAAGGGATCAGGGCAAGAGGCAGGAAACACCATGGCTTCTGGGGAAACACCCTGTACTGCTGACATCTTTTGGTCCCATCTGTGTCAGGAGATGAGCTTGGATGACAGGGCCCAGGTGGTGGCTGAGTGATGCTTCTTCAGGTGCTATCCTGGAATAGCTGCAGAAATGTTAAGTACAGATCCATCCCAGGAGGGGGGAAATTATCATATAATGTGTTGTGTTCAGCATTGAAATTTTCCTACAGGGGTTATACTGAATGCTTTGTGTTTAATGAATATTAAGTGATATAGTTTGTTAGTTCTGCACAAAAACAGTATTCGTGAGAAATCCTGTGTCTTAAATACTGGGCTTTTGATAGGTTCCGAGAACTAAAGTTAGAAAAACAGTTGCTTATAAAGGGCAAGTGTCCTATGTTTTCTGTCAGTAAAAGCGATAGAAAATTCCAAACTAAAGTTATTTAAGAGTCCACTTCCCAACTATATATATTTAGGGTATACTTTTTTTAAATGCCAGTTTGGGACAGTCCCTCTGTAGCCGTGTGTGTGTGTGTGTGTGTGTGTGTGGTGTAAGGTATAATATATAGAAAGACAACTTATGATATTTAAATAGTCCATATTATATTTTTTTCTTTTTTCCACTCAGGAATTAGAAAATAATAGAAAACTACAAAAACAGGCTGCTACCAGTCAAAGTGCCACAGAAGTTCGCTTGAATAGAGCCCTGGAAGAAGCAGAAAAGTATAAGCTGGAGTTAAGTAAATTAAGGCAAACTAATAAGGTATGCAAAGATCAAGTAATTTTGTAGTAATGATCTTTGGTAACTTTTATGTAAGCATCAAAATTAAAAATGAAAATTGAGGAAGCATATTCAATATTTCTCTAAAGAAAAAACTATATTTATTAGTAATATGTGTCTTTTCAACAGATTAGGGTTATCCAGCGCTCAAGCTATTATCATAGGTGGAGGATAGCATAACTCTTTGGGTGATTTATTCAGTTCCCCACCTCACATCTTTATTGATCCTCATATTACATTCTGGACACTTTTCCAAGCTCTGGGGATGAGCAGTGGGAACCAAGTGTCTTTTTTATCTCCCGTCTCTTATGTCCTGTGTCTCAGTTTTCTAATACTGAAATTGAAAGCCTTCATTTTTACAAGATTGTGATCTCCAACTTGAGCAGGAGTCAGGGTCACATGGAGGGCTTATGAGCACCGCTGGCTCCAGCAGTGTAGTTTCTGCTAGTGGAGGCCTAGGATGGGGCCAGTGAATAGGCAGGTAAACAGATGCAGGCACTGCTGCTGCTGGTGGTGCTGATACCACAGTTCTGTGACTGTCACAGAGTGCCTGTGAGGTAGCCCATGTCTCAAGGTCTACTCAATGGCTGGCTTACAGTTAAAATTCAAAGACTTAAATACTGATGTATACCAAAAACTTCTGAACATTTCATAAATATTGGCTATTGAGTCTTTGGTTCTGTGAAAAGGCACAAAATGATGCTTTGTTAAAATCTCTCCCTTAAGACCATATTTAATAAATCAACAGTAACTTGGATGATAAAACTAGGACCCCTCCCCCCGTTCATTTCACACAGAGATAACACATTTTGGATTACATTAGTAACACTTTGTAGGAACAGAATAAAACAAACCCTGATTCGTCCTAACTTCTTTAACAAAGGCCTGAATAATGTGAAGACACTTAAGGGTAGAGAGGGAAGGGTGTGGAGTGAATTTTTTTGTTTGTGTGCTTGTTTTTTGTATTTTGAGACAGGGTCTTACTCTGTAGTTCAGGCTGGTCCTGAACTCACTATATAGCATAGGTTGGCCTCAAACTCAAGGCGGTTTTCTCCTACCTCAGCCTCCCAAGTGATGGGATCATAGGCGTGTACCACCATGCCCGACTAACTTCTATGTTTTAATGGGGAATCCAACCCAGGGCCTTGGGTGTGCTAGGCTAGCACTCTTAACCACTGAAGTACACCCCCAGTCCATAATGAGTAAATTTTTAAAAAGTGAGTTTACACACAGTAAAATGCAGGTATATGGGATTTGTCAGTGAGTTTTGGCCCTTATTCATCTAAGTAAGCACTACGTCAATCACTGAAGTAGAAGGGTCACCAACCCTGGGGCTACAGACAGGCGCCAGTGGGTGGCTTGTCCGCGTACTCTGTATGAGGTTCTAATGCCGCTGCTGGCTAATCAGAACTGAAGCGTCATTGCCCACTCCCCTCCTGCTGTCCTCCAGCAGCCTACTGCATTAACAAGTGCACCTGTCCACCACACCACCCACAGTCCCCATAGTCTGGTTCTTGGGAGAAAGAATGGTCTTCAGCTAAATTGGTCCATGGTGTCAAAAAGTGAGGGGACCTACCTGCTGTCTAGAATATTTTCATTTTCGCAGAAAGTTCCCTTGTAACCCCTATTAGGCTCCTCCAAGATATTCTACTATTGTGATTTCCTTTTTTTCATATATATGCATGACATGTTTACAATGAATTTCAGTGTTTTGTGCACATATGTATCACATCAACATAACAATCCCTTCCCCATTTTTGGCCTTCCCATATCTCCCCAACCCTCTGTAACTCCTACTGTCACACACATTTGGTTCTATAGAATGCCTGTATTTTTGGTTTCCCCAGTCAGAGAAACCATGCAGTATGTAACATATTTAATCTTCTGCGTCTAACTCCTTTCACCACTCAAATCTTCACTCTTTAGCTCAGCTTCCCACCCCTAGAATGGGCTGCAGTGGCCATAGCTTGATGCCTCTTCTCTGGGTCCAGCAGAGCCCTTTACTGGGACGATTTGCCAGATGTTCTTTCTTTTTGTATCTTACGATATCTTTGTTGAGATTCTTTACCATGGCCTCACTCGCCAGTCCACATAAGAAAAGAACTGTAACAATGAAGTTCATAAGGCTAGAAAATATGAGAAAGAAAAAGAGAGAAGTTAAATTTCAAATTCCTTAGCTGGGTACTGAAAGGTAGTTTGTATATTCAAGAAAAATTCAGGTTATTACATCAATCAGTTTTCTTAGGATAAACACACATCAAAGACCAAATGAGTAAGTGGCTATATTAAATGAACTTAAGTTCATTATCACAAAAGTATAAAGCAAAAGGCATAGCAGCATACGATTTCAGAATTTTTTGTGACTTTCATAAATTATTTACTCACATTTCACTAATTAATAGCATTTTTCCACATTTGGTTTATCATTTTATCTACGTATCCATCCATAAATCCATGATATTTTTAAAAAGATTTTATACCAGTTCCTCATGTTGAAAATAATTATTGTGTTTTGCAAACTAATATACTATTAAAAATAATAATTAGGAACTTTAACAGATTTCATGAGAAAGGTGGTACTGTTTTAGAAGGATACCAATCAAATGATTTCGATACCAATCTATTTTTTTGTTACACTTTCTCTTTAGATGTTTCCTTGCCTCCATGTATTTTGTTGCTGCTTGTCTCTGTATCTCTCAAAGATTCCTTCATATATTTTCTGTGATGTTGGGCTAGTGGCCACAAATTGCTTTAGGGATTCTCAATCATGAAAATTTTTACACCTTCGATTTTCAGGGATAATTTTACTGGATACAGCAACCTGGGTTGACACTGTTTTTTAGAGTTTGAAAGATTTTCTTCCAGGCTCTCGTGGTCTTTAAAGTTTTCATTGAGAAATTTGCAGTACTGCAAATTGATTTTGCTTAGTAGAATAATCTCTGTTTTTCTCTTGCTGCTTTTAATATTCTCTCTTTATGTTTTATTTTTGAGGTTTTGATTAGGATATGTCATGGTGAGTCTCATTGCTGGTTGAGGTTCTTTGGTGTTCTATAGGCTTCTTGTACCTGAAAATTATTTTTTTCCTAGATTTGGGAAATTTTCTCGCATGATTTTGGTGAATAAATTCTTTATACCTTTTGAGATTCTGTCTTCTGCTCTTTCTCGCAAACCCCTAATTCTGAGATTGGTTTTCTTTGAATCATCCATCAGATGTTGTATCCACTGCTTTGCTCATTTGTTATTTTAGAGTCATGACTAATTACAGCATTTGTTTCCTCAGCCTTGTATTCAAGGTCTGAAATTCTATCCTCATAGTATTTGAATCGACTTCCCTTGCTTTCAGATGTATCTTTCATATCCTGAATTTCAGCTAAATTTTTTTCAGAATTTCCACTTCTTTATCAAAATGTTCCTTCATATCTTGCATTTTCTTATTTACCTCAGCCAACTTCTGTGGCTTCTCTAATGCTCAGTAAACTTTGGATCCATTAGGACCACTATTTGTTTAGTAAGTTCCTCTTTAAGCCTGCTGATCATTGCTTGCATTTCTTGAGAATATCTTGTTTGAACTGATTGGTTGACTTGTTTATTTGCTTTTTGTCTTCCTTCCCTATGAGTTCCATTTTTTCAGGACCCATGATATTAGTTTCTGGGGTCTCAAGCATGTCTGTGAGTTTCCTGTTGCCTTATCTTCTTCCCATGTTTGTTGTTGAAGGACTTCACTTTAAAGGCCTAACCTAGAGGTTTCTTTGCACAGCTATGGAGTTGTTGGGGGGAGCTAAAATTTCTCTGAGTTCTGTGCTGGGAGTAGGCAGTGATGAGGAAACTAACAGCCCAATGGCCTCTGAGGTATTGTTTTCACCCCCAGCCTCTTTAGCAAAGCCCTCCCACTTATTCTGGTTTCCCTCTCCCAAGGGCAGGGCTCTCCACCCTCAAAATTGTTCCCACTATACCTGAGCCATTCAGGAGGTTGGTGGCCTTTCTCTCCTCTCCACAACTGTCTCTGCCAGTTTCTTCCTAGCACTGTTTAACAGTGATCCCCAAAACCCAGATGTGCTCTTCTGAGCTTTCTTTTACTCTAAACAGTTTCGTCTCAGGCTCTTTTTTAAAAATGGCTCTTGCTTAGTCATTGTTTGTTATGGCTGTGGAGAACTGCTTCTGATCTAAGCTCCAGGAGGCCTTTTCTAGGGGGAGCTCACATGGTGTCTGTAGTATGTACTACCTGTAGGCTCGTTTTTTGGAGGCTGGGGCTACCAGCTGATGCCAGTTCCCACTTCGCCTGGATATGCACTTACCTCAGTCTGAGGTTTTGGGTTCCAGGGTTTGTTCTTTCTGTGGATGCTAGCAGCTCAGGGGTGCACTCAGTCAGCCTGAGGCTGCTTCCTGGGGTGGTTTTTTTTCTCTACTTCTGATTTTGGAATTTCTGACCTTCCCATGGCCTCCTTTCAGATTTTGGGATTCTCCTTCCTCTCCTAGCCTGGTTAGAGGTTCTGGGTTCCTCTCTGTGGATGCCAGTAGCTCCCAGCTGTTTGTAGTTGGCCTGGGTTAGCTGCCTGAGCTGCTATTTACTTCCACTTCTGATGTGTTTTGGGGGTTTCTGACCTTCCCATGCACTCTTTCAATTGTTGGGGTGCAGTTTTTGATTATATTCTCAACTTTTTACATGGGTCCATGAGGAGACATTGTGCAGCTCTGTTACTTGGCCACTCTCCTGCACAGAATGTAATCTTGTGACTGGCTGCTTTCATGCTGCATAATGTTGGGAATGCTTGTATTGACAAATATTTTTTTCTTTATCAGCCTTGTTAATTAGCTAATGCTTTGGAAAGACTCACCTTGGGTCTTATTTTCTCTACAATCTCTCATCAATTTCCCTGAATTCTGCTCCATAATGTACTCACTTTGTTTCTAATTGTCTTGGTTTTAATTTGTTCTTTTCCTTGCTTCTTAAGTTAAAGGCTTAGATCACTGATTTTGAATGTTTCTTCCCAAAAGCATTTAAAATACACAGTTTCCCTTACAGTAATACTTTAACTACATCCCACATTGTTTGTCTGTCTTAAAATTATTTTTCCATTTTTTATTTTTATACTTATTAGGCTATATTTAGTGGACAATATACTTGCCTATGTTTATTGTAAAAATGTGATGAATTTTGACTAATATATGACTCATGATATGCTTCTCCCAGTTTGAATTCCTTTATAAGCCATCTCTAGCCAACTTACATTTTCTAGGACTTTATGTTTCCAATATGACTTTTATTCAGTACAGTTATTTTGAGATTTGTCCATGTTGTTTTATGTAACAATAGTTCAATTTAAAGTATTACTCATAGTAGTAGAAACATACCAGAATTTGTCCACTCATTTACGGGTTGTATTGAAGATGTATGTTCAGCTGCCCAGCTGTTTCAGCAGTTTATGTTCTTGCCAGCAGTATCTAAAAGCTGTAGTTATTCTACATCCTCACCAACACTTGATAGTTTTTAATCTTTTAGATTTTGTAGCGATTGAGAATTCGTTGTGATTTTAATTGAATTTCCATAACGATGTGATGCTGAGTACTTTTTCATGTACTTATTTACCAGATTGTTTTGTAGATATTGTGTGTGTGTGTGTGTGTGTGTGTGTGTGTGTGTGTGTGTGTGTGTGTGTGTGTTGGGGATTAAATATAGGTCCTACACTGAGGTATATCCCCAGTGCATCTTTATTTTTGGTTTTGAGACAGTCTTGCTAAGTTACCCAAGCTGGGCTCAAACTTGCAGTCTCCCTATCTCAGTCTTGGTACACATACATCTATTATGTTCTTCTTAAACTGGTAGTACTTTCTAATGGTTTTGCCATTTAAATAGTATAAAAGAAGAGTTGTGAACCAAAATTGCAACACCACAAACCTTTATGTTTATCTGAAAATGTCTTAATTCCTTCATTTTTGAAGGATACTTCTTGGTTATAATACTTTTGTCAACAATTTTTCTTTTAGCATTTAAAGTAAAATATTTTCCTCCTGATTTTTAGCCTGCAAAGTTTCTGCTGTGGTATCAGTGAATATTCCTACAGATTCTCCTTTCTGTATGACAAGTTAATTTTTCCATTGCTGCTTTTGAAATGTTCTGTTTGTCACTGACTTTTGCCTACTGACTGTAGTGTTCCTCACTGCAGATATCTTGGGTTTGTCTTACTGGGAGTCCATGGAGCTTCTTATATTTCTATATCTATTTCTATCCTTAAATTCGGAAACTATTCAACTGCTGTTTCCTAAATCAGTTCTTTGTGCCAGCTCTTAATTTTCTGAGATTGCAGTGATGTGCAGTGTTGGTTCACTTGATGTCATCTCCTAAGTCCCTTAGCCTCTGTTCACTTTTCTTCATTTTTTTTTCTTTTGTTCCTTTGACCCAATCATTTCAAAAGACCTATCTGCAAGTTCACTGATTCTCTGTTCTGAATCTATGATTGAGCCCTTCTGGTGAATTCAACTAAGTTATTGTATTTTTCAGTTTCAGAATTTGTTTTGTTCTTTACTTAACAATGTAATGTTTATATTTTCATTTTTTCGTATATTATTCTCTTGATTTCATTGTTTTCTGTGATTTTTATTCAGCTTCAGAAAGTTTTTCTAGAAGAGACCTATATTTCCTCAAAATTGGTTTGTGGAGATTTATTTTGGTCCACTGAATGGGTCATATTTCTGTGTTTCTCTGCATGCCTTGTGATCATATATTGAAAAAAATGACCATTTGAAAAAAAAAAATCTATTTCCAGTCTTTGTAGATTGGCTGTGTGCAGTGCAACTTACTCCTCAGCATGGCCTCAAGCTGCGGGTTCTCAAACCTTTTCAGGGGATGCATCTTCCCTGCGCCTGGGCCTGGCTGGATGCTCTAATTCCAATTTTTCATACATTTGAATGCTTTTAAGTTCTAATTTCCTTAAGCGCATCACTCTTGATCTTCACACGGTTTGAGTTGCAGTATTGTATTTCTGTGCCCATCATTCTCGTCTCCTACCTCCTGTGTGTGAAGACCCTGTAGAGCTCACATGTAGCAGTGCCCATGACTGTATCCAATCTGATGCCACCCAAATTAAACTGAGCCACCCACTGGGGCTGAGTCAAACAAGACAGTTCTTCATGAAGACCTTGGACAGACCAGAATGCTACAAGTTCCATTCCTCCTTTCACCGCCCGCACCCTCCCCCGCCAAATTCTGGGAATGGGGTGGCCTGATTGTTTTCCCTTGTCCATGATGTGTACAGAGGATGTGGGAAAAGGGCAAACACTGATATTTATGTCCTCTTTGAGTGTGAGTTTGTCTAATTGTTTTATAGAACCTTGGGAAAGATCTATCTGTTAGGTATTTCAGTTGAAGTCAAGATCTGGGACTTCCTAATCCACTCACTACTTTGCCTATATCACTTTTGAGATAGCATTTTTTTTTCCCTAAGAACAAGTATATTTACGACAGTCTTCTTTTTCTAGCATTATTTTTCTTTTTTCAATGTGTATGCACGTTAAGGTTTCAATTAAGGTTTCTCTCTGCCATTTTTTGTATGGAAGACTTTAATATTTCAATTATAGATGTTTTAATACTTAGTAACGTCTATGACCCACCTTAAAGTTCACTGATCTGTTTTCTGCATTCAGGCAATTCATGCTGCCCTTGGGCTCCTGGGAGTCTTGCCCTGTACATGCTATTTATTAACACATGCAGATTTTTCCCTTAAGATTTCCCAAATGGAAATGCGTACCACCTTGACTCCCTCACTTTTCAGCCCAGTAGAAGTGCTGCTTTTTGTTTATGGTCTATCCCTCATGAACACTGAACTGGAAAGTGCTCTCTAGAAAAGATAGTTGAATATGGATTTCACCCAGTGTGTGTTTTATCAAGGATCATAATACTTACAGTTTCTGCTTACTACTGATTACTTATATATGCCTTCAAATATATACTGAAAATTGTGTCACAGTTTGTATTTGTTACTGTCAGGAGAGTTGGTCTAAAACAAGTTACTCTTCATCACTGGAATTAAAATTTAGGCTTATTTTTTTTAAGTCTGTTTCTATGGTAGAGACCTGATCATGATTAAAAGCTATCGAGTTACAGTAAAAAAAGCTATCAAATTAATTTAGTAATGCAAAGAAACATGTACAGAAAACATACTGTAGTTAGAAATAGTAATTTTATTGCTGATATGACAGTAGTCTTTATTTCTTTCCATTAAAAGACTGCATATTAGAAATTTACTATGTGACTTTTTTATAGGATATAGCAAATGAAGAACACCAAAAAATTGAAGTATTAAAATTGGAAAACAAGAAGCTAGAAAAACAAAAAGGAGAATTAATGATAGGATTCAAAAAACAATTAAAATTAATTGATGTTTTAAAAAGGCAGAAGGTAAGTCTCTCTTAAAATGAGTATTATAGATATCACCTGAATCTTTTTGCTATTTAGTGCCCTTAAATATTTTAATTTTGACTTCCTTAGACACAGAATTTTACCTAAATCAAAAGTATTATAAATATGAAATCAGGCATCCAGAATTTTGTTTGTGTAATGTGTCATCCAAGTAAATGATTATTTTCATATTATGTCAAAAATAGGACTAATAAATACAGTACAGAATTTACTCCATACTGCACCATATTTTAGGGAACATTTTCCATTCCAAGCCTTGAGGGAACTGACTCTATCTCACTGTCATTCCCTTCAGTAACATGGTGAGAAGATCGAAATTTATAGTTCTCCTGCTTTCTCTTTTTTACAAAGATAAGGTTTTACAGTACTGAATTATTCTTTCAGCAGTGGTGGTTGATTGTTACTGCTAAACAAGAAAGGCTTCTAAAGGTTGGTCACTGATGGATAGCTAGGAAAGAGAAGAGACACAGAGAGGGAGGGGAAGAAGAGTAGAAGGTCAAGCGAGGAAAGGTGGTCAGAAAATATGAGGACATAAATTCCCAGATCATGCATATTAAAAATGTAAAAGTTTGTAAAAATTTAATGCTTATTGGAAATAGATTTACACACACCTAAGGGAACTTATATTTTGATAACATATTATACATGTACTTTTTTTATAAGTTATTGCTGTTCTATGTTCTACTCTTAATATTAATTCAGACAGTATTATTTTTAAACAGATGCATATTGAAGCTGCCAAGATGTTATCTTTCACGGAAGAAGAATTTATGAAGGCACTCGAATGGGGAAATTCATAAATTATCTACATCTGTCTATGACTATATGATAGATATCCATTTATGTAATTTAAGATGCAATGGTTTGAAAAATTGTTACTCTTCATTAGTAATTAAAATACTTGTGAAATCAAAATAATTTCAAATAATCCCTGTTTAGAATTGGGGATACAACAAAATAATATTATTCTAATATGTAGTTATTATTGAATCTTTCTTAAAAATTTTTACAACAAAACTAAAAAATATTTTATATTCTAGGAACAGGTTGACCAAGCAGGATCTAGCAATAGGATCTCTTCTCTGCTGGTCTAATACCGGGGTCACCAGACATCCACAGCTGTTGAGGTCTGCCTGCTGCTAAGGTCTATGCATAAATAGAGGCTGTTGCTGTCAGCCAGGAGTGATGCAGGCAAGAAGGCAAGAACTTGAATCTGTCTTTCAGGGGCTGTGGGTTCCCATATGGTACTAGGGCAGGTATAGTGGCCTGGAGATAGAGGCCATAAATGTGCACCAAGTGCCGAGTCTTACTGCAGTGGGTCTGTTACTGGTGCCTGCATACTACAACAACCTAGGATGTCACAGTATTGTAGTCAAGGCTGGGCCCCATGTGCTGGTTCCACGGTTAAAGCAGCCCCCATTCTCCAGGACTACAATAACAGCTGTAGCAATCATGGGCTCAGAGGTCAAAGATGGTCTACTGAGACTAGCTGGATAGACTTACAGGTAAGGGACATTCCCAAAGTCAGACTGCAAGAACTGGAATAAAATCCACCTACTTTAGTGCTCAGACACTGATACATTATCATGACAACCAATGAGAAACAAAGAAACATGACAGCACCAGGTAGATAAAAGTTCCAGTGACTGACCTCAAGGATAGGGATGGAGAAAGACAAAGACACTTGACAAAGAACTCTACGTAGTCAGACAGATTACCAACTCTTCAAAAAAAAAAAAAAAAAAAACAGAAAAGCTCAATATATCAGGGGCTAATGAATCAGAGTATAATAAATAAAGCAAAAACCTGAATAGAAAGCACCAACAGCAGAACTGATCAAACAAAAGAAAACCTGGAAACTCTTCAGATAGCCTGCTTAGACACATGCAAAGGAGGAGAAGTGAAAAAAAAGTTAGGGGATTTATAAGATAGCACCAAAAGAGCAAAATATATGAGTAATCAATGAGGGAACAGAATGAAAAAGGAGTAAGAAAGCTTTTATAAAGGAATAATGAAACTCTTTAAACCTGAATACATAAATCATACATAGGAAGGTCAGAGGTCCCTAATTATTTAATCCAAATAATACTACCCCTTACTATATTAGAATCAGACCATGAAAGATCAGAGACATATGGGATCCTGAAAAGTATAAGAAGCAAATCACATAGATGGGAGTTCCTGTACACACCACAGATGACCTTTCTACAGAAACGTTAGCGATCCAAGCAGAATAATAGGTACTGTATTATTTACTTTTTTCTCACTGTGACTCAACACCAGACATCCGTAACTTAGGGAGGAAAGATATATTGTGGCTTACGTTTCAGAAGGTCTCAGTCTGTTCTTGGGTGGGCACCTGGAAAATAGTGGAATCACATGGTGGGGCCACAGCTCGAGCCAGAGCTCCAGGAGACAGACGTCCTCACAGTGTGGTGGAACAGAGAAGTCTGGGAGGAAGGGCAGAAGCAGCACACACACTCCAGGTCAAGCCCCAAGCACCTGCCCCTTCCAGCCAGGCCCCACCCAACACTACACAGTATCCAGAGGAACATGAGGCTTTTGGGAGACACTCGGGATACAAACCATAACATTCTGCCCCAAGGGACTCATGTCTTCTCCCTTAAGCAAAAGGCATTTAGTCCTACACCCAGAGTTGCCGAAGTCTTAGTTCTAGCACTGTTAAGTCCATGTCCAAAGTCTCCTCTGAGATTCAGGGCAAATTCTCAGCTGTGAACTCTTATTGAAAGAGTTAATCACTTCAAGTACACAATAGTACAGGGTAAACATTTCCATTCTAACGGGAAGAATAGGATTAAAAAAAAAAAGGCAACCAAAGCAATTCCAATTCCTAAACCCAGAAGAACAAGGGTTAAATCCTGTAGTCCCATCTCCAGCACCTGGAATAAACTGTGGCAAGATAGAATTC
>PVKB01007618.1:0-31229 GCA_004027205.1 Ctenodactylus gundi
ACACAGTTGATCCTAACTCAACTGCAATCCACCCCTCCAGACCAGACCCCAATCCACCAACATCACATGGTTCCATTAAAATACATGAGACTTTTGGGGGCACTCCAGATCCTAACCATGACATTCCACCCCTGGGTGAAGGCAGCTTCCCAGGTCAAACAGGAAGACAAGCTGAGGCTAGTTGAGACTAGTCCCTGTCCTCCAGGAAGGCAGGTGCAGCTTATGTATCCTTTCAGGTCTCCGCCCAGTAACAGAAGTCTTAACAGTTTCAACACTGCTAAAGAAACTCCAAGTCCACAGTTGCCTCTGAGATGTAAGACAAAATTTTAGCTGTGAGCTCCTGTTCAAACCAAAGAGTTAAGCACTTCCAGCATAAAATGGCACAGGGTAAACATTTCCATTCCAAAAGGGATGAATAAGGTAATAAAAGGCAATGGGACCAGAACAATTCCTAAGTCCGGCAGGGCAAGTGTTGAATCCTGTAGCTCCACATCCAGCAACTGGGGTAAATTCTGGCAAGGCAGGAACTCCAAGGGGCTTGGGTGGTCCCACCCCTGTGGCATTGCTGCTGACTGCAACCGCTATCTCCCCTCCTTTGGGCTGGATCCACTCACGGCCTGCTGCATTTCCCAGCCGACAACCCATGTTCCTGGCTTCTCCAAATTTTCTGGCTCTCGACTGAACCGTAGGCTTCTCCTTCACAATTTCACACATTGCCCTCCCCGGGGCACACTGCTTGGCCTCCAAGCCCTTCCTCTGAAACCTGGGTGGAAGCCTCCATGAACCCACAACTCTTGGGCTCTGCCACCTAAGCCGGGACCACGTGGAGGTCTCCAAGATCTGCCACTGGCTTGAGCAGCAATCTGGCTCCTTTGTGCCATGGTTGCAGCAGCTTCTGAGTGCCTGGATTGCTGAACTCTAGGAAGCTGAACCTCAGCAAACACTTCCCTCTTTGGCCCTACAGGGTGTTCTGGGCTACTCTTCACAGGATAAGACCCTCTGCCTTTGCACCCTTTAATTGGTAAAGGGTGGAATCTTGCTGATTCCTGAGTCACTGTGAAGGCCTCTTTTTTACAGTCCTGCTTCCAACTTCTTGGCTTCTGTTTCTTGTTAGTCTCTTGAAAAACCACATGCTTTTCCACTCCAGACTGCGAGCTTTTTACATCTGTTCTCTCTGCTATTGTCTCCTGTGCTTCACTATAAAGCTGGCTAAAAGCCGCAAACAGTAGCCATGTAACAGTTTTGACATCAGTCTGTCTTGAGATTTACTCCACTAGAGTAAGCAGTCCACCATCCCTAATTTCAGCTTCAGGGAAAGTCTCCGGACAAGGGCAAAATGCCGACAAACCTCCTGCCAGAGTGTAGCACACATGGTTTTTGGGCCACTTGCCGATACAGTCCTCCTTCCCATCTGAAACTTCTTGAGCCTGGCCTTTCCAATCCACACTTCTATCAGCATTCTGGTCTTCTGAGCTCTGACCAGAGTCTCCCCTCAAGCTCGGCTCAGAGCACTCAAAGGCTTCTCCAGCTTGCATCCCCAAACTTTTCCAAATTCCTTCTGCAAACTGGTTCCAAAGACTTCTGAGCCACATCTTCAGGTAAAGTACAGCAACGACCCCACTCCTCTGGTACCAATTTCTGTCTTACTTTTTCATTGCTGTGACTAAATACCTGACACCCACAAACTTAGGGAAGGGAAGGTTTATTTAGCTTACAGTCTCAAAGGTCACAGTCCATTCAGGGGTGGCTGGCAGCAATTGAAGTACATGGCAGAGAGAGAGGTGGAGGCAGCTTCTCCGGACATCACAAACAGGAAGACTAGCTGAGGCTAGTTGAGACTAGCCCCAGCCCTCCAGGAAGGCAGGTGCAGCTTATGTATCCTTTCAGGTCTCCGCCCAGTAACCAGTCCCTCCTGCATCCAGGTGTGGCCACTACACACCGTTAATCCTAACTTAACTGCAATCCACCCCTCCAGACCAGACCCCAATCCACCAACATCACGTGGTTCCATTAAAATACATGAGACTTTTGGGGGACACTCCAGATCCTAACCACAACAGCCCTAAGAGCCGGTAGTAGGCATACTACTACAACCAGGCCCAGTGGCACAGATTCCAGGAGCAGCCAGAGCTCTCTGTCTCTTAAATCTTGTTTGAGTGCATCAGATTAGTCAAAGATGAAGCTGACTCACGTCTGGATGTCAATCTTAAAAATGTCGATTCTTGCTGCCCAGCTGGAAATGTGTGAGTGGAAGAGGGTGAGGGGAAGAACATGTGGAACGTGTACAGAATAACAAGCGATTTTTCCATTACATTGAATTTCTGTAAAAGCTCATCCAAACTTTTTAAGGCTAGCTGTTTTAGTCCACTCCCTGTTACTACTAGTACAATATGCATAAAGAAAAGAGGTTTATTTTGGCTTTCTGGTTGAAGATGGCGGGCATGCATGGTGATGGTCTTCTTGCTGCAGGGACCTGAGGCACTGCAGCGGAAGCATGTGAGACACCTAGCCAAATCAGCTGTTACAGCACACTTCTCAAGCTAACCTCTTAGCCATTACGTGATTAACCAACTCCTGAGACTAAAACTCCCATCTCATTGACCCATTCCTGAGTCCAGAGCTTTAAGGACTTTTTCAAGTTTCTGCTTGGTCCTACCTGTCAATATATCATAAAAGAATTAAAATTTAACATGAGATTTAGAGTAGACAAGCCATACTCAAACCAAAGTTTGGTAATTCATTCCATTCTCTTTTGTTTAATAATGGGTAGGGCAATAATGTCCCAGTTGAGAAAATATATCTGTAAATATGTCCCTTCATTGCAAGTAACTACAGGGCAATTCTTAGTCTTGTTTAGGGGGTAGAGGAAGAGAAGAACAAGCCTTGCTCTCTGGCCTATTCAAGAAAAACAGCTTGTATTGCAGCATATTCTATGCAAAACACTTGAATTATATTTCTTAATACAAAGGGAGTAAGTGCTTCATAAAGTATTCCACAAAACACACAATGCATAAAACAAAAGTTAGTTTTTCTGCCCTCTCTACCCACTGCCTCTCAAATAACACTGTGAAATAAAACAACATGACTTCACTGTGTGCAATGTTAGCTTTCTGGAAGCACTACTTTTTTATGATGGAAAGAGCTGGAGCCAAACACTCCACTAACAACAGAATCCCTTCAGTAGATATGGCAGGGGCTTAATTTGGCAGAAAAAAATCTAACGACTTAGGAGTAGACTAAACCTTCTCAAACATAGAAAATGCATATTCAGTTTACGAATAAATCTCATTTCTTTTCCTTTTCTTTTTCTTTCCTTTACTTTATATCTATGTTTTTCCAATATTGAGAATGGACTTGCTACATTTCTAGCCCTTTTTTAATTTTGTAATTTATTTTGAGACAGGGCTCAAATTTGCAATTCTCCTGCTCGAATTACAGTCATGGGTCATCATGAATGACTTAAATGTAATTTCTCATAACTTATTTCATAGCTTAGCAAACATACACAGTTTCCTGTATCAGATGTGTTTCATAAGTATTGTAGTAATCTGAGACTTTGTGGTTAATGGTCACATTTATTGTTAGTATTCAAATATATTAGAAAAGGTCTCCCCTTCTCAGTAAATATTAAGGACTATAATTTATTGTATTCCAAAACACTGTCAGCAAATATTTAAATTTAAATGAATTTCTCTAGCTTGTCTTTCAACACTGTTCCTTGTTTATTAGGCTCCTGTTTTCACCAGAAAGCAGTTAGTCTTTAGCCATCTTTTCTTTTTTGTATCTCATAAAGAAGAATAATGATTAGGACTTCTCAAAATGTCTGGGTGTTCTCTAGACAACTCATCTCACTCCAATGATCTTTAATTTACATTTCATCATGGACAAATCAAGACTCTAGACTTCCAATTTTTATTTCCTCAATTATTTACAACTATTTGATGTCACATTTGAGACATTTGTAAAATAAATATTCTGTTTGTACATTTTTGTATTTGTATACACATATGTATACATATCACATAAAGACAGATACAGAAAGGGAGCTATACATGAATATGTGTCTGCAATTTGTGTATATATATATATATATATATATATATATATATAT
Source organism: Ctenodactylus gundi (assembly GCA_004027205.1). Taxonomy (NCBI): domain Eukaryota; kingdom Metazoa; phylum Chordata; class Mammalia; order Rodentia; family Ctenodactylidae; genus Ctenodactylus; species Ctenodactylus gundi. The sequence continues at coordinate 4,112 of PVKB01007618.1, forward strand.
ACATACATATACATATATATATATATATATGTTTTCACATGTTGTCTCATTTATTTATTACAACATCCATGTGAAGAAACAGGCAACGTATTATTACCCCCATTTTACTGAGGCTCTAACAGGTTTACCTGCTGTATCAACTTACCCAAATAGTGAACTATGAGAACAAAACTTGAATCCTCTATATTTGAGTCCCATTCTCTTCTTTCTAAACTACATGTTTTCGTATAGAAATCATAAAATATGGCTTCAGGGCTTGAGAGTTCCCCAAGGAAAGTGGGGAGCAGTTAGGGTAGATGAGGGGGATCTGTTCCTCTCCTTTTGTAGCACTTAGAGCAGCAGTTGGTGTGACCAAGCCCATGTGTGCTCAGTGCTCCAGAAACAGCAGAGGTGATGCTTAGTTGAATCCATAACCAGAATTTTTGTTCACCCAGAATTTGGTTTCTATTTTCTTTTTGGTCCTCTTAAAGATCAAAGAACTGCTCAATCTTGAGGTCGTTTTCCTTTTTAAAATGCTTTTATATATTAATTATAGTAAACTCAGACAAAATAGTTTCATAGAGGTAAGAAGAAATTAGAAGTCACTAGACTTCCCAACCACCCAAAAATTTTTGTCACTAAAGTTTTGTTCCATACCTCTTTGTAAGTATTTTCAAAAATGAACTGTTTTTATATTCTCTTTTGCAAAGTATTTTTTCCTCTAGAATGAAAAACATTATATTTCCACGGCTTTAAACAATCTTCTGCAAAACATTTTAAATGCCTGCCTCGTTGCATGGTTTATCTTTATTCGTCACCTTTATGTTGCTGGGACAAAAGGTCTGCCATATACGACTTAAAGGAGGAAAGGTTTATTGTGGCTCATGGTCTCACAGACTTTAGTCCATGTTTAATCGCCTCCAAGGCAGAAGCAGCATGACGGAGGAAAGCTGTTCAACTCATGATAGCCAAGAAGCAGAGACAAAAAAGGAAGGAGCCCAAGAAAAGAGTCATCCTTCAAAGGCAATGCCCCAGTAACCTACTTCCTCCAACTAAGCCCCACCTACTAATAACAAATTCAGCTATGAATTCATCAATGGATTAATTGCTAATTAATTTGTACCCCGAATACATAAATCCTTGGGGAATGTGACGGTTCCTCTTATTGTGAAGTGGGTCAAGGGGGAGCTACATCGTCCCAGGCCCTCCCTCTCTGCAGCTCTTCCCCTGTGCGCTGTCTCCTGGCTGCTCTGCTCCACCACGCCATTCCACCTCAGTGTTCTTACTTTAAAGTCAGCCGACCGTGGACTGAAATCCCTCAAAAGGCAAACTAAAACGAACTCGGTCTCCAGCAAGTCATGGGTATCAGATATTTTACCCCTGTAACAGGAAAACTAACCAATACAGAGGACACTTCATAATTAAACCATAAAAATATCCCGCATTGGAATTTTAAATAAGCTCTGTTCTTCAGTATCACAAGCATGCTTGAGTTTGGCAGCTTAGACCACTTGGTGGGCAACCTCACGACTCAGCAAAACCCTGTCTCCAAATCAAAAATAAAAATGGAAAATGGGCTGGGAATGTAGCTCAGTGCTCAGTATGAGGGCCCTGTACCCAATCTCCAGTATGATACATACATGTGCACACACACACACACACACACAGAAGAGGAGGAAGACAAAGAGGAAGAAGAAGAGGTGGCAGCAGCTTTGAGTCAGTAATATATACCCAACATAATAAAGGCTAACCTACTACAAGCATGTCTACATACCCACACTTATTGTGGCACAGTTCACAATGGCCATGACATGGAAGCAGCCTCAGTGCCTAGCCACAAATGAATGGATTAGAACATGTGATACATATACATCATATGCACATTCACAAGGGAGTATATTCAGCTATAAAGAAGAAAGTTTTGTCATCTGCAGAAAATTGGATGAAAGTGAAAACAAGTGTTGCACCTTCTCCCTAATATGTAGAATCCAAAAAAAGATGATACGAAAATAAAAGAAAGTTTTAGTAGACAAGGAAGGGAATAAGGGGGTAGATATGGCCAAAATAGATTCTATGCATTAAAACCCAATATTTTGTAAAATTAATAGGTGCTAATAATTTTGTTTTTTCCCCATTTTTGTCATAATGGTCCCCTGAGCTTGGGTATTCTGAACACACACACACACACACACACACACACACACACACACATATATATATATATATATTGCATCCAAATTACAGCCCTTCCCTTCCTTCTTTCTGGCCCTCCCATTCCTTACCTTATCCCCCCTACACTCCCACTATCACATCCATTTGGTTCTACAAAATGCTCCTTTTCTGGGTTGCATGAAACCATGAAATATTTAACATTCTGAGTCTGACTGACTTCACTAAGCATTATGACCTCACTAATAATTTTTAAAATAGAATTATGCTAGGTTATGTCATTCCTGTCTCTTATAAAGAAACAGAATTTAACTCCACAATTTAAGCCCATCAAAAGACACTATTTCTCCCAGATAAACAGTTGATTTCAGCATGCACTCAATCTAAATCAATAAAGAATCTTGACCAAGAGACCCAGAAAGTGCAATAGAAAAGAGGCATTTTAAATGAAATATGCCTGCAATCTAATACTTGAAACCAAAAAATCTTTATTAAAATAAAGGTTTTTACACTTTATACCATAATAAAGTTTGAAACTGAATATTCTTTGCACACATACGTCATTATTTCTTTAAAATAATTCTTAGATTTGGGTTTGCTACTTCAACTTTATAAATCTTCCAAGGCTCTTGGCACACACCGCATAGTTGCTCACCAGAAGCAATAAACTAGCTCATTCTCCTCTCAACCACCACCAAAGTTTAATTTATTTTTCTAATTTGACTTCCAAAATGGTATCTCACTGCCTCAAACTGCATATCTGTGATTTCTGAGTGAGCTTTAACATATTCTATGGGCACTAACCATGTCTATTTCTTCCTTTGATAATTACCTCTTCATGCCATTTGTGCATCTTTTTCTGTTGGCATAATCATATTTTTCTCATTGATTTAAAATAATTCCTTATATAGTACCAACCTTAATCTTGATCAGGACCTTGTTTACTGTGAGCTAATGGAGTTACACTGTAGGGCAGGAAAAAAATGGGCCAAGAGCTTCAGGGAAGGTCTATAGACAAAGAGGATCAGGTTAGAACACACTTTCTGCCTCCTGACTCTTCTCCCCTATACCAGATCTCCAGTGGGGTACAAGTATTCCTGGGTATTCACAGATAGACTTTTGAAAGAAATACAGACACAGATATTTTAAAGGAAATCAATGTCTATATTTTTAAATTGAATTTAAATTGTTCCTAAAATTGATTTCATAAGAAATTCTTGCCTACCTCTCTTTTCAAATAGTATTTCTCCCACTTTACAAACTCTTACATTTGCCCTGGGTGTAAATTACTCTAGAACTCTCCTGCAAAAAGGAGAGAATTATAAACATTAATTTGGGCTGGAGGAATGGCACAATTGTTAAATCCCTTGCCCAGCCAGCACAACACTCTGAGTTTGATTCCTCAGCACCACATAAAGCCAAGCATGGTGGCACATGTCTGTAATCTCAGCACTCAGGAGGCTGAGGTAGGAGGATTGCCATGAATTTTAGGCTAACCTGGGCCACACAGTGAACTCAGGACCAGCCTAGGCTACATAGTGAAACTCGTGTCAAAACACACACACACACACACACACACACACACACACACAGAGAGAGAGAGAGAGAGAGAGAGAGAGAGAGAGAGAGAGAGAGAGAGAGAAACATTAATTTGAAATATTGCTAAGGATATCAAGAAAATGAATTACCAATGCCTGAGTAACAAGTTCCCGTGGAAATCAAGGGGTTGCTAAATCTTTTCTTTCAGGAAAATTGAAGTGGCCTCAATTTAGTTATCAGTTATAGATAGGTCAAAGTTTTCATTATAGATTACCCCACTCGCAGAACTCAATGGGAATTGAGTAGGACTGAGTTTCAGTTTCTACCTCTATTTGCATAAACAAGACTTTCCGTGGTTTTATTCAGAGATGCATTTTCAAGAATTAAATTATTTATCAAGAGATGTACAACATCCATATTGTTTTGATCAATTACGCTCTATTTGTCAGGATGATGAAAGATACCTTACAACAGCCAATAAACCTAAAAGTTCAATGGCTGAACACAATGAAAGTATATTGCTCATTCATATCATGGCCTGATGTTGGTAAGAGGCCCTTCTTACAGACTCTTTGAAGAGCTACCTAGGTAGTTCTGCTTCCATCTTGCATCTGTGCCATCTCAAAATTCCCAGTGTTCAACTGGGAAGATGAGGAAGAGTGAGGAAAAGGAGAGGAGGAATGAAAGACATGGAAGGAGAGGAACTCCTTTGGGGGGCGGGGGGGGGAAAGGAACTTTCCTGCTTGTACTCATTTTGGAAATGGAGAAACGTAAACTTCCAGGAACTCCAGCAACAGAAAAAAAAAAAAAAAAGTGTAACGATACCAAAGCAATGTGCTTTGCCACAGGTAAAACTGACAACTGCAAGGGTAAATCAATCCTGATGAAGTACCTGCTAGCAGAGCCTCACGGCCAAGGCAGGGCATGGAGGAGAATGTAACTTCACCTTAGTCGTAGAAAACTATTCCACAACAAATAAATACCTACTCTTAAAAGCAAACATACATTTTATTAGATTAAAATTCTGTGAAATAATCTAAATGTAAATTTAGAAGGAAAAATAAATGATACATAAAAATTCCAGTTGTTACCTAGTGAGTGATAAGTGTCAGGTTTTTTTTTTTTTAAATACAAAATCTCTATACATTCATTGCCAAGGTTAAGCTGGAAACTTGTGATCTTCCTGCCTCAGGCTCCCAGAGTGCTGGAATTACAGAAATGTGCCACCATGCCTGGGTAGGTTATTTTTCTATTTACATTCCTCTGGATATATTATAACAAGTTGGGTAACAATATTTCTTTTAAAAGCCAATATTTACAACAGGCCATAAATTACATCCTTTGCAACCATTTAAACTTTGGATGAAATTTATTAGATTGCAACATAAAACTGGAGGAGAGTACATACTTTTTCAAAATTCCTTTAGGCAATATTGGACAAAAATGTTGAACACTTGAGTCTTTAGGGAAACACCCACCAGTATCATTTCATTATTAAACAACTCACAAGAAAAAGAGAAAAAAAATCAATTGTTAGTAAGACTGCTTGTATTATACTGGATTTATATCTCCATGGGCTACAAATCATAGCCCTTTAGAACACCAACTTCCCAGAAAGTGTAGAGATGGAGAGTTTCAGGTACAAAAATGTTACATTTCTTGGCAGAGTTCATACGTCAAGGTAACAGCCACATGTACAGTCAGACACACCTCGCTTAGCTTTGTGCCCTGACTACCTTGGAGCTTAAGCCTTCGGCCCTGAAGTGAGTGAATTCTTACTGCCTTGCTCATCAGCTGGTCATACTGAACCACTCTTCTGGCTAAATAAACAACCTTCCTTTTTCCAGAGGAATCTAAAACACCCTGTCTTTTTTACTGCCTAGGATGACAATTTCAGACAGGGGTCTAGCTCTCCTCCCTAAAAAGGCCCATTGACCTTTATTGCAAGTGAAATAGCTTATGGGAACAGTAAATGGCTAACCTTACTGTACTATAAAATAGAGCTCCCTGCAGCCTCTGTTCTCTCAGCGGAGCCAAGAGCTGTAATAGCATTCCTCATAAAAGCCCCATGCTATTTCCCTGGTGCAAACCTTTACCGAGGTACAACCTGGGGGTTTCCAAAAGTGCCTGAGGAGAAGACCACGCAAGGATAATGCCAACTATTTAGCAGGTGTTTCTTGGCCAAAATTCAAGATCATTTTGTTTTTGCATGTGCTCTTTTGTAATTGGTGTAAGTGGTAACTGGCCAGCTATATACTGAAAACCGAGGAGAGGAATTTCATCTTAAAAGTACACAGAGATCCGGAATCTGATTTTAAAAATCAAAAAAACAAACTTTACTCTCTAAACTAATAAGATTAAAGCCACAAACAGGAAGCTTTTGTCAGGCTTAATTATTTTTCCCTTTTAATGGTTTCATAATGCACATTTGACATCAACTATGTGCTAGATGAACTGCATGATAGGTGTCAGAGGATTAACAGCAAAGACATGACCAGCTAAACTGGCGAGAAGTCAGAATCCTCTTCCAACAAAGGCCCAGTCGCTCTGTTCATGTACCCCATTTCTTCTTCACTGTGGAATATTTACTGATATTTTATTCATTTCTTTACTGTTATGTCTCTCCAAAAGAACAAAAATTCCAAGAGCATTAGAATTTTGCCTATTTTGTTCACTACTATAGCCCCAGCATGCTAAACAGTTCAGCATGCTGTAAATTCTAAACCAATTTTGTCAAATAAATAAATAAAATCCTACTTTGAGAAAGGCCACACACTCAGAAGGAAAGGAAAATAAAAACCCAAATATTGATATTATGTATTCATATATTTATAAAGTAAAAACAGCGCAAGCAAATTAACAAGGGGCTTGGAGAACTAAACAATCTCATTATATAGAAAGAATCAAGCTTCTTAAAGGAAGTAGTTAGGTTGGACTTTGGTTTCCTGGGCTTGCATGGGAGCAGGAGAAAGGACAAGGTGCAGAAGATAGAGAGACTAGAAAAGGTGTGGATCCAAATGCACAACTTTACATGAGCCCTCATGACGGCCAATAGATTACTAAGTCTCATTGAATACATCGAGTCTGCATTATTATTCACTGGTCAGTACTTCCTACAAATGAGTACTCAGTTCTTTCCTCTAAGCGCATCAAAATCTATCATCACAAGATTTAAAAATCCAGTCTCTAAAAGAAGGCCGGGCTAGGGCTATAGCTCAGTGGTAGAGCACTTGGCCAGCATGTTCAAGGTCCTGCATTTGATCCCATACCAAAAAAAAAAAAAGTAATTTAAGTTATATCAGATTACATCTTCATGTCTTACCAGTATATTTAGGAAAGATGTATGCCTCTAGGCAGGCGGATGAGCACTTCTTAAAAGGAAATGGATGTTTCTGGGAGCCGATCAATTCTGCACAGGAAATGAAGACTCAAGAAGTGTGCCTTTGGGCAGGGGGAATAGCAGAGGGTTAAAGTTTTTACCTAGCGAGCACAAGGCCCCGAGTTTGATTCCTTTGCACACATAAGCCAGGCATGGTAGTGCACACCTGTAACACCAGCACTCGGTAGACTGAGGCACGAGGACTGCAGTGGGTTTGGAGGCCAGCCTGGGCTACACAGTGATCTCAGGACCAGCCTGAACCATAGAGCAAGAGCCTGTCTCAAAAAACAAAATGAAGAAGATGTGAGAGGTTATCCTTCTCTTCTCTCTGGGAGTACAGTCAATAGTGTGAAACTCCAAGAGGTGAAGCCTCTGTGTTCTGTGAGCATCCAAAGACAGAAAATGAGGCTGGTAACCAGCTACGTGGAACCCATGAAGCCAGTCTGATAGATGATATACTCTTGTCTTCCCCGTTCAGCTTACATCTTGTAAGTTTGATCCTGACATCAGCTAGCTAACTTGTGAGCTAATAGGGAGATGGTCTCACATTGTTGGAATGAAAAAAAGGAGAAAAGTACCCCTTCCTCCTTGTACCCACTGAGGCCAGGATGGGTCAGTTGCGTTGATCAGCAGCAGAGGACCGCCAGGCCCAGAAGCATCTTGAGAAAGTCATGTGTAGTCAAAGACAAGAAAGTAGAAATAATAAAGAAGCCTTTCCTGCCGTAAGCAGCTTAGGTGACCTCAGGGAGGTCCAGAAAGAAGCTCCACAGAAACAATGAGAGAGAGTTAGAGGTAGAATTGTCCCTGGCAGTCAGGTTAAGTCTTTGAGCTATCTTGTCATTAAAAATAGACATGTCTCAAATAAACTCTTGTAATAGTGCTAAGATTTTATACATAAGTTACTTTTATTGTGGTAAGGATTATCTATTCTAATTTTTTGGAAAAGTTTAATTTTTCTAGGACAGTATCTTGGTTAGTAGTGAAATTCAGAAAGGCTCCTCAGTCAACAGAGACAAAAATTTTGGTACATGTACACAATGGTGTACTACTCTTCCATGAAGACAGACAGATTTGATGATTTTGTAGGTAAATGGTTGTAACTTGAGGCCATCATGTTTAGTGAAGTGAGACAAATGCAGAAGGTTAAATATCGCATGGTTTCTCTATTGCAAGAAACTCAGAATACAGGCATTTTATAGAACCAAATGGGTGTGACAGTGGAAATCAGAGGGGATGAGGATGGCACAACAAGGCCAAAATGGGCATGGGGGAGGGGCTGTAATGTTAATGTGATACATGTGTGCACAAAATACTCAAATTCATTGTAACCATCATATACCATATATAAACTAATAAAAATGGAAAAAATAAAAATAAAATGAGGAAAAAACCAACACTGTTTAACATATTTAACTAATAGAGTATAAGTACTACTCAGTTAGATAAAATAAATGTCTATAAACATTTCAAAGAAATAATAAAAATGATCATTAATTTCAGATAATATAATCACAAAACAAAAAGAGAGTCACATGGAAAATTATTTGAAACGGAAAGATGACCAGTAAAAAGGTTGGTTACAATAAATAAATAGCTTCTGGAAAATTAAATATGTTAGAATAAATATAATAAAATACAGAATATATATAACTTAATCTTGAAAGAATCAAATAGCATTCCCTATGTTTAAACTGAAACATTAAACATTATAAAGATTCCTATTTTCCCAAAATTGAATTATTAATTGAATATAACAGCAATAAAAATGTCAATAAAATTTTTATTGTTGTTGAAATCATGTGTCAAATAAAGATATTTATTACACACACATTTTAGCTTCAAAAGCATAAGGATGATCTTAATGTACATCAATAGGAAGGTAGTTAAATTCTGTTCCTTTTCCCAGAGGATAGCATTTTGTTTAAAACAAAATAGAGGAAATCTACCAGCATGAATATAGAATAATCTCTAAGATATGCTATTAAATAAAAAGATCAAGATACAAAGCAATATAGATAATACAAGCAACATCATAATATATCTATATATACACATGCATGTAGATAGATATAGACATATATATATATATATATATATATATATATATATATATATATATATCACTTTTGTAAACAAATACACATACACATACACATGCAAATATTTTGAAGAACACACAAAAAACTGCCACTGGGATGAGGAATGAAAGATGAGATAATAATAATAGAGGCTTACTTTTTACTATACATTCTCTTTACACATCTTGGTATTTCTTTATGTATATGCTTTAGCTTTCCAAGAGAAAAAAAAATAGTTGTTTTTAAGCAATGAAATGAATGAGAGGCATAGACATAAAAAATGTAGTTATTCAATGTAAAAGTAACTATTAAAGTGTAAGTGATAGCTCTCATCTACCCAGCTAGTAAACTTACAGCAACATCCTACAGATATTCTTGCCCACGTGTCTATCAGGCATGGAGAAAGAGGCAGCAGCAAAGCATGCTGGGACAACTGAAGCATTATCTTCCTCTGTGGTAACCACTATTTATAGTGTAGTACCCACTACTATAGTGTATGTATTTACAATACCAAAAAAAAATGGTAATGAATATGTAAGTGTCAAGGGGCATTTAAACAATGTTAGTGCAGCTAAATTCTATATAGATGTTAAAAGGAATACAATAAATCCATATATAACATAAAATATGTCCATGTCATCGTATTATTAACTGAAAAAGCAAACTGTAGAATAATAGATGTAGTATTACTTTTTTGTATGAGTATAGAAAATATAAGGAAGAAAACGTATTAAATGCCTAAGGAAGATGTTTCTTTTGCTTCCTCCAACCTAAGGCACTTCTTCCATCTCCTTTCAAATTTTTTTTTTTCAAGAGAATAGGAGGATTCTCATCTGGACCACAAATTTCATGAGCTGGGTTGACAGCTCTGCCTTGCTTCTCAGCTTGGCTTTTAGAAATTCTTGAGGTACACAGTTGTCCAGGAAAATATTAGTTTCTGGTTCCTCTTCTGCCCAGTGGGCACCTGAAGAATTCTGAGTGAGCAAGAAACGATGAGACTGTTATATTCCTATGAACTGACCCTAGCACTATCAAAATATCACTAAAACCTCACCATAATTGAAAAGGTACTCCTGGTTTTTTCGAGGAGGAATTTCCTCTTTTCATTTTTTATACTTTTTTATACTTTATCAATGTATGTGTATCTTGGTGAAGATCTATAAAACTATAAAAATAATCATAAATAGTCACATAAACAGAATTTTGAAAAATTTTCAAGAACAAACTAAACCAAAAGCATAAACAAAATGTTTCTTATCATAATGTTCCAAGATTTGCCACTCCAAAAGGATTGATAACCATTTTGCTCAACCTGATATTTAGTTTATTTTTATCATATTCCATTTTTATTTTCCAAAATAGATTATATACTATTAAAGGATCGATATTTAGTTAAGAATATTAAATTAATTAGTTCAGTCTTTATCTTTGCTAAAGAAATAATAGGTTATACGGTTAAGAGCTCATTAGAGAAAAATCTACCAATTTCCTGTAGGCCTTATATTACAGCTTTCTAAAAAAAAAAAAATCTTACTCTAGTCACTTACATACCTGAAATTACATAGTTTTCCTCATTCTATCAAAGAAAATCTATGAAATAATTTCAGAAAAGAAAACATGACTGTTGGAATCAAAGGCTATAAATAGATAAATTCCTCTTGATACAGGTTTCAGTTTGCTTGCTTGTGTGTGCACACACACACTTGTGTGTGCACATGTGTGTGTCATACTGGAGATGCAGCTCAACCCATCACACTGAGCTATACCCCAGCCTATGTTTATTCTTGATTTTGAGACAGAGCATCACTAAATTTCTAAGTTGGACAGGCTTGCTTGAATTTGCCATCCTCCTGCATCAACCTCCACAAGTGCTGGGGCTACAGGCCTGCGCCACTAGACCCAGCATCAATTTTATGCTTTTATGGCTTAACTGCTTTTATTTTGTAATACATCACAATGGATAAACGTATTAGCTTAAAACAACTCTCATCAGTTCTTATTGTAACATTATATATAATTTTTAAATTAACATATACCAAAGTTTTCCCCTCTACTCATAGAATAACTTCATCTTCTGAAATCTATTTCCTTGTTTACTAACAAATATTTTCCTAGTTAGAATTCCAGTTTAGAATTTTTGCATAAAAAATTCGGTGAAATACTTTTCCCAAATATTCCTATTGACTAGTGTCTTATTTTTACCAGGTTCACAAAGTCTTAAGATGTTAGGTAAAAATGGACATTGGAAAACGTCATGCAGATGTATAGTCTACTTCAGGGGGGTGGTCATTAATCCTAGCGTGTAATATTCGAAGCTCACAGGCCCAGTCCCCAACTCTTCTGAGTCATTCCATTAGCACAGGGCTCTCCCCAGATATTGACCACTCACTAACCTAGCCCACCACATATGTAAGGTACTAGAGCACCACAAGTAAGCTGAAAGCAATAAGAAGGCCAATGCCAAAATTCTGTTGCAGTAATTAGCTGGTTAGTAATCTTTGAATGAAAATACTAAAAAAAAATTCAGATAATTTTAGAGAAAGTCATGGTCCAACATTGTTTTCAGACTATCTTCAGCATTTCATGCTAATTTCCACTTCTTACAGATACATAAGTATAGATATTTTGCTAATTGTTCTCATGGATAGTTTGCTAATTGTTCTCATAGATAGCATATATTCTGCCTCTTTCAGCTAGCTTTGTGTCATGTTTCTGTATTTGTATATAAACCTCACAATTGTGATGTTTAATGCTTGCACGAGGGCAGAGGGTTTGTTTGTTTATCCTCAGTGCCCACTGCAATGCTCAGTAATTCCAGTGAGAGAGAACAGAATGTCGCTAAGTTTGTGCTGCTGCCAAACTGCCTTAATTCAAATGCAAGAAGTTTCTTTACCTCTGTGCCTTAGTTTTCTACCCTATCAATCAGAAGATGACTCTTTCTATTCATTGGTTTTTCATGAGGATTAGTGATTTCACTTCTGTGAAGTTCTTAGAACAGTGCCTGACAATAAACAACCAATAAACATGAGCTATTAAGTAGTAGTAGTAGTAATGTACAAATGATGTCGGTGTCGTTAAGTCATTTTTGTTATTGTTGTTACAGATAGCAGTGCAATGAATATCTTTGCAATACTGTCTTGCACTTCATTATATTAAACGAATGATATTTAATTCCTAGAAATCAAATTGCTGGATCAAAGAGTTATCAAAAAGATTTCTTAAAGAACTTTCTTAAATCTCTGCCTTTGCAGAAAATGTTACAGCATGAAACATAAATAATAGCTGATTTAGTGATCATAAATTTACTGGCAAGAACAATAGTAAGCATTCACTTTAATCATAAAACTATATAGACATCACAGAAAAACTAGGTTCTATTTAATCAACTTTAATACAACAAATTGTTTTCAGTCTACTACTACGCTTGCTTCATGCTGAGTGCTCATCAGAGCATAGAGGAATAAGAAGCCATTGCTGTCTCCGAAGACTCAATCTATGTAAGAAAGCAATACATGAAGTAAGATGAGACTATATAATCAAGTGCCAAACTGCACTTTTGAAATATTTCAAACCCATGCTGCTGGCACTAGTAGGCCTAAGTTGGCTAAGCAATAAACAGTAGTTGCTGGCTAGGGCTACCTTGTAGACATAAAAGCATTTTCAAACACCATATCCAGTTGGCAGCAAAGGAAGAAGGGTGTTACCACTTAAGTGATGACTAAATTGGTTCCGCTTTCTTCTTGGAAGCTGGCATTTTATAACTGCTTTTAATCTACCCCAAATGAACAGGACAGCTTTGCACTTAAATATCAGCAGCAGTAATTGTTTGCTCTTGCTAAAACATACTCCCATCCCAGCTGCTGGAAAGAGAAGAGACCCGGAGCTTCGGCTACAGCTTTGGCCAGAGGAGCCCAAGAGGAGCACTCAGGAGTAAAAGTGACCAGAGGCTGGCCTCAATCAAGGGCTCATGCGTGTGTTTACTTTCTCTCAGTTAAAAAAGCAAAATCATCTCTACTCATTTTCAGCATGTACAAAATCCCACACCACAGGCTTCATTAATCTTCAGTATTTTTTGCCTCAGAAGTAGGAATAGGGGAGTCAAACTGCCTCTCCTCTTTCAGGTAACCAAGAATGTTGGTTTCCAGGAAGCCCAGCCTGAAAGAGAAGGAGGAGGCCTTTATACAATTGAGAAAGATTTCCTACTTGCCAAAAACCTTTTTTCATTTGAGGACAGGCCCCGTGTAGAGTTTTTTGGCTTTTAAAATGGCCTATTAAGCATCATTCTTGTCCCTTACACAGGAGTTATTAACCTTTGTACTATCTGCAGATCCTCTGAATTTGACAGGCCCCAGACGTTCCCAGAAGGCTTAAGCTTCTTCAACATCCAGAGAAGAAGCTTCTTTGCCTAAACAGGTTCCAAAGCAGACAAGTGAAACTGCCTGCCTTATATGGTGAAAAGTGCCCTGCCCCTTTAAGGCCAAAAGACGTGGCTGCAGACAGCCCCTAGGAAGTTTGCAGGCAGCCCCATCCTGTGTGTCTGATCCTTGCTGCTGTGCAGGTGAGTCCACAAATCTTCTCTCCCCCATTTACCATCTATAATTGCTCTCTGGTTGGTAGAGAATGCTATTCTGAAAGGGCTAGAGAATCTCAGGATCGACAGAGATATTGTTTGGAGAAGTTTGAATTGAAGGAAAAACAAGGTTACTTGGGAAGTGTGCAGTAACGCAGCTAGCAAGGAAGGATGCATGTAACTTCCAGTGGGAAGGAAGCTGCAAGGTTACAGAGGGCTCTTACTGCTCAGAACGGGCCAGGAGAAGCAAATTCAGAGGGTAAAGAGGGATGGGTTCCAGGCAAGTTGAGACCCTGGAGCTGAGTAGCCTGGTGAACCACAAGTTTAAAGCAAACATCCTCGGGAAGACACAACACTCCTGCAACTGCCGAGGGCTTTGCAGGCGCTGGAGCTCCAGGACTGACTGCAGAGGAGAAAGTCCAGGCAAACCTGTGCAGCATGGACAGGCATGGAAGGCTGTAACCTTAACCCCTAGTGCAGCCTGGCCGGTTACCACAAGGAATTCGGCTGCCACAGAGCATGGGGTGGGGTGGAAGTGGGGTGCGTGTGTGGAATACTGCAGTAGGTGATACATCTCTGCTATCCCCATGTTGCCACATGTCAAGAAGAGAGATTCTCTAAGCTCAGAAATGTCTGTGTCATCCACAAGTAAAGAACTGGAAGAAATCTCATTTCAGCTGATTATGATCTCTGTCATTTACTAATTTAGCTTCCTGGTGTTTTTGCCTAGGGCCTGGAGCCTCCTAAAACATTAATTTGAAATGAACTGATAGAACTTTTTAGCAGCTAAAGATTTGCTAGCTAAATCATATGTCTACACATGTACACAGCTGAGGCTGGAACTTATAAAAAGGTAGGTGTGATAGAGGAGGAGAAACACCTATGGTCATTTTACCTCATGATGGAAGCCCTTTAAACATGCCTGTTCATCGACTACAGCAAAAAATGAAATGCAGCCCAGGGTTTTAAAAAGACAGATGCTACATTACAGCCCTTGGGGTCATCTTCCCTTCTACTTGAGTCTGGGCCATTCGTCATTCGAAGGCCTGTGGTTTCTGTATAGTTTCTGTATCATTGTATGAGGGATTGAACACAGAGATGGGATTAAAATTCCTTACATACTCCATGCCTTTAAAAAATATTTCATTCATCTGAGTAGTCACTGAAGAATTCTTTTTATTATTAACTAAGAAGTGCTCTACCCACTTGTTAGTGCTTCGCAGAGACAGAATGTTCTTAAAAAACGATTTCGTTTTATCAACAGGGATTTGTTAGTGCCAGGGCTCCTCTCTTCTCACTTCTGATGGGTGGGCAAGTGGTGATTGTTGCTTGCCGAATGGAAAGGTGTGTTCTAGACTCTGAAATCATAAAAGACTCCACTTGAGTTTAACCATTCGGAAACACCAGAGTCCCAAGCAAAAAGTTTTGTGTGTGTGGCATTAAAAAGAGCAGAATGCATGGGTATTGCTTTGCTTCACCTTGGATCAAACTAAATGCAGAAAGCTGAGTCAAATACAGCGTTTTCAACAGAAATGTGGCAAAGAAAGCAAAATCTGCCACCCCCAAGGTTGCAATACCTCTAAAAGGAACACGAAGTTTTAATGCTAAATCAAGGCATTTAAAAGGAAAATACTTATAGTTTCCTGACCATGTCACACAAGGACCCCCCAGTCACATACAATACATGATTGAAAATACTGTGGAAGTTTAAACTTTTAAATATACTGCAGTAAAAGTCACCTTGCTACTAATCCTCTTCAAAATACTCCTCACTTCCAACATAGTGATCCAGTCATTCTTGCTACTTCCTGAAGCAGTTCTCAAAGTCCTCTTCTTGAGTCATGCTGCTGTGGCTGCTTCAGTGTCCTTAACTGAAGCTCAATGTTTACTTTTTATGACCCTTATTTCTTGGGGAATAGCCAGAAGTTGCATGGTGAGTAAGGCAGATGAGGACACACCATCGCCTGCCTTTCCGTTAGATGGCACTCGGCAGCAGCATTCACTGTATTTTGATTACCCTTCATAAAGACATGAAGAAGACTTCCAAATCTGCTTTAGAAAGTAGAAAGATCGGAGCTAGAGGAATGGTACAGTGGATAAAGTGCTTGCCGAGCAATCACAAGGCCCTGGGTTTGGTTCCCCAGCACCACATAAAGATGGATGTGATGGCACACACCTATAATCCCAGCACTCGGGAGGCTAAGGCAGAAGGACTGACAAGTCCAAGGCCAGCCTGGGCTACAAAACAAAACCACATGTCAAAAAAAAAAAAAAATGTAGAAAGAGAGACAGGACAAGAGTGTTCAAAGTAATGAGGAGTATTTCGAGGGGGATTAATGACAATATCTTTTACTATAATAATGTTTTTAAATTTCAATATTCACCATATATTTTGATAACTCCTTAAATCAATTGTACAACTTTACATGGGCCATTTAACTGTGTCTCAGTTTTGTGCCATTACTACTGCAGATTATAGGCAGGAACAATGAAGGACCAACCAAGTAGAGCTGAAATTGGGCAAATTTGGGTTAAATTTCCAGTCTCTCGCTTATTCCATAAATTTAAACAAACTAACCAATCTGATCTTAGTGTACTTAATGGTAAAGAAAGTGAATAATTAGCAAGGTTTTAGAATTACAAGAATCCAGAGTCTCTGTGTTAATTTCTTCTTTTTATGTTCTTGTTGTTGTTGTCATTATCATTCTTCTTTTTTTATTTTTTGAGACTGGGTCTCATTATATGTAGCCCAGGCTGAACTTGAACCTCTGATCCTCTTGCCTCAGCCCCCTGAGTGCTGGGATACAAGGTGTACATCACTGTAGCTAGGTCCTTTTCTTTTGTTTTGTTTTTTCTTTTTCTGTGATTTGGAGAACTATATTGTTCCTTGAAGGAGAAATGAGCTTTAAAAATGAAAGCTAGCTCTATTGCACTACTTTAAAAGATGTTAGCTCATCCTCCTGTTCCCACCTCTCTTCAAAGGATACCCAAATCCCTAGGAAAGCCATTCTTAATCATGAACTGTTCCCAAAAGTTTCTAAAGGAAACCAAACTCTGATTATTTTAGAGACATTAGGGATACTTGACTGTTTTCTTTAGATATAGAACTATACTATATACTCAAAGAACAATAGTAAACCATGTTGGCATCTATATAAAGGTGGCTTTCTCCAAAAGTATATTTTAAAAGCACACTGAAGGAACTTTTTGTTATTAAAAGGTACCTCTTATGATTGCTTCAATAACCAGCTGCCACTTTTTTTTTATAAAATCTAACACCTCCACACAGTTACCTTTAAGAACACAATTAAGAGCAAAGTTGCCTTACATGCAACAGGGCTGTGTGTGACAGATTTTTAAACAGAAAAAAAAAAAGTTTCTTTACTAGTTTAGAAAGGGGATGATAAATTTCGGCAGCAGAATCATTCCTCTGAAAGTACATATCACAGCCCATACTTCAACTGTTAAAACACAGCTGCCATTTCTAATTAAGTATAGGAAGGTCTTCGTGGAGGTGATCTTCTGATAGTTGATTAGCACCCTTTCTGTCAAAGTACTGGCTGTCAGAGTCCGCATTGGTGACTTAAAGTAGCTGTGAGACTCTGCACTCATTCCTTTATGTACGTGAGCCTCAGTGCTATGAACTACACAACAGGAATGACAAGATACCTGGGTATGTGGCTGGGGGAAGGCATGAAGTATGGCAGAGCAGCTGCTCAATAATTATGTTTGATCTTAATGCCTCAGAGTCTCCAACAAAATCCTTTCTCCTTAATAACAAATTTACAGACCCTAGGACTTATCTGTACACTCTAGAGCCATCCGTTCGTATGGGCATGTGTCTTAGAAATGCACAAATTAATTTTTAATAAAATATAAGTTTTGTACTAAGTATAATGAAAAAGCAGATGCTGGGGACATCAGAGATCTGCTGCAGCCTATAATTAGAAAGCTTTTAAAGCTGAAGGATCACATAAGACTTTAGATTGATGGTGTTCTTAAAATTTTTTTAACCTTTAACCCCATGGGGAGTGCTTCTGTCTCTCATAAACTGACAGTAAGAGTTGGAATGAGGAGAAGCGCATGGCCTAGATTGAGCAGGTGGAGCTGGGAGATCCTAGTGGAGTTGAACTGACCCTCTGGATGCATCTGTGGTTCTCTCACTCCCCAGATCTCACTTATTTTGATCTCATCAGGTACAATTCAGTCATGAAACAGCAGTGCTGATGAAGTTTAAAATTTGTCTAGGCCAGCTCCTTACCTCCAGTCAAAGCTGCACTTGGAACAATCAAGAACAGTAGCCATCGGAAAGGCTTAGTCCAGTCTGTTACCTAGCTGTACTGGGGTTGCATCTGAGACATTCCCTCTACACCTAACCTCTCTCTACTCAAGTGCTCTGGGCTGTCCTTTACATATGTGACAAATTGATACCCTGCCTGTGGGAAACAGTCACTAGGGTCTGGAGTGCTGACGTGGTCACAGCCCCTGGAGGGGTGGCACTTCTGAACCATGAGGTAATCAGTCACTCTTCTCTGATCTTAGTACTTCTATTTCCTTCTCCAGCTTCCTTCTCTTTATTTCAGTGACTCCCAAAGCAGAGAGATCACAGAACATTTGTGACAACAGTTTGCTGAGCCTCAACCCTCAAAATTTCTACTCTGTAGGTCCAAGCTAGGGCTTCAATATTTGCCATCTTTCACCAGTGCACCTGCTTTGGGAACCACTCCTCTAACCTAACATTGAATCTCAGCTCTAATGCTGCCCAGCTGTTCAATTCCTCCAACCTTCCAAGGTACTGCTTCTTCATTCTTAAGGGTGAAGCATGGCTTTGCCTTCATCACATTTACATGCTACTGTTTCCTGAATTGCAACTACACAAGCACTGTGCTAAGTACCGTACATACATTATTTGTAATCCTCCCAACAATCCCTCACTTGTGGCATTATGAAACGAACAGCAGAAAGAAGTTAAGTAACCAAAGTCTCAACAGTAGTAAAAGGAAAATGTAATACTCAAACTCAGATTTAACTGGATAGTTTTGGGTCTTCCCACTCTTCCAGAGCTAGCAAACACAGATTTAACTTTTCTATTGACTCTAACTCATGAGTAGTAGCTGCCTGGAATCCTGGGTAAAGGTATCCCATGGGGAAGGGATGCTTAGCAGGAGTTCTAGAGTTGACAAGCTCTTCCTGTGAGGATGCTGGAGTGGAAAGGGCCACATGTGTGCCCTGCACTTGCTGTCTCCACACTGTGCCTTCCCTGTTTGTGGATCAGTTTTGTTAGGACCTATTGTCCGAGGAGATGCACTTGTTCAGATTTGTTCTATGGTGGGTGGTAAAACTTACTTCCTCCTCCCTCCCTTTCTGTGAAAGGTAGACCTAAATTTTGAGCCAAGATTTGTGAAGGCCTATGAAAATGAGATGGAGCTACCATATAGGTAATAGGAACCAATGTGTGAGTTTTGCCCTAAAGTGGTAAAGTCAAAAGAATTATATTAATTTTATTCTTTTTTTGAGAGTCTCACTCTGTAGCACGGGCTTGTCATGAACTCACTATGTAGCCCAAGCTAGCCTTGGATGAACGGCAACCCTCCTACCTCAGTCTCCTGAGTGCTGGGATTATGGGCATGCACCACTATGCCTGGTTTTTGTAGTACTGGGGAACTGAACTCAGGGCCCTGCTCTTGCTAGGTGAGGGCTTTAAATACCATGCCATTTCTCCACCCCATTTCTGACTTTTCATGTCATATGTCTTTCAGTGTGGCCTATTCTAACGGATTGCCTTACACTTAATAAGGACATAATGACACTTCTAGCTTAGTTTCTCCCTCCATCACTAATATTCAGTGTGGGGCTTTTTATTTTTAGAGTCTTGGTGCTTTACATAAATGAATTTGATAATGCCTTCTGTTTCATCTTATGTTTCTGATGTATATGATACAATAACATATTACTTAATGACACTTATTTTCTCCAATCAACAAATATTTGTAAAATGTCTCTCCAGGCACTGAGGATACCACAGCAAACAAAACTGATTTCTCTCATAGAACTTACATTCTACAGAGAAAGACAGACAATAAAGCGTACCGTGATACATGTGCAAAGACTATGTGTGCACGCAGGTGTGTGTGTAAGAGAGACAGGCTTGCTGCTTTTGGTGCGCTGTGCAGGGAAGAACTAGTCAAGGAGGTAACAGTGAGTATGAGGAAGAAGCCAAACACAGGTAAGCGAGGGAGTGGGGCATTTGAGGCACAGAAATAGCCCGTGCCAAGCCCCTGAGGATGGAGGTAGGCAATGGCCAGATTCAGTAGGCTAGTCCGGGTTTTCAGCTAGGGGTGATGCAAACCTTTACATCTACCTACAGAGTGACTGAAGATGAGCAGGTGGAAATTTGAGTACAAAATGCTAGAGCTAAGGGCAGAGCACTATTGGCTTTTAGTGGGCAGGGACCAGTGATGTTAAACCTCTTGTAGGGTACTGGAGAGACTCACATGAGGCTTTACTCCTCGTATTGTGCTGTAAAAAATGATCTCTACAGAGAAATTCTGAAGAGTCTCTAAGGCCAGGATAGGAAGCTCCTGGAGAGTTGTAGGCTTTAAATGACAGTCTTTAAAAGATCACTTTGGCTACCATGTAGAGGCTGAACTGTAAGCACACAAAGGTGAAAGAAAAGTAAATGATTTCAGTGTCCAGACAGAATAACGGAGGCCTGGGCAATGAGTAGCAAGGAAGGTTTTAGAGAAGTATATTAACCTTCAAAAAAGAAAGTCACTATCTAAGTATAAAATGCTGTTTCCTGTCACATCCTTAAATTATCTTCTTTTCTTGATTTTTGTTTCATGTCAATCAACTAGTTTCCTCCATACTTATTTAAGAGAATGCTGTGGCACCAAATTACAGAGGAACTTGCTCTTTCAGATGCAAGCCCTTATCCCCTTGGTTCTAACCTTGCATATCCATCCATCTGCATTTCAAGTTCTTCCTTGCTCAGGAAGGTAATCTGTTCTATTTGGGGTTGTAAGAAGAGAAAGAATTACATGTGCTTCTTGAATAACAATATGTGATTTCTTTCTCCGACGGGCCAATAGGAATTAGCCTACACATATCATTTTATAAAACCAGTGTCTAATCACATGAATAGCAGGTACCAAGTCTATATTCATTTTACTGAAAGAATAACATTAAGTGAACATCAAAATCTTTCGAAGCAATTGCAGGCATTTTAGTACTAATTTTTCTTGGGTATTAAAGCTTTGCAAATAGTTTCCAGGTGCACCTGCTTCTCCCTCCACAAGGCAATTCAGCTTCCAAGATGTTAGAGAACCCAGTCCTTCTCTCACTCACCAGTTTTTTTCTGCACTCCCACTGCAAGTGGCCCCCAGAATGCAGCTATATTTCTGAAACCCTCGGAATGCTGCTACATTTCTGAATCCCTCAGAATGCTCCTATTTCCGAAGCACAAAGCACAACATGGGAACCTAGAATTCATCTCAGAATAACTGACTTCTCATTCAGGGGAAGAAGCAGCTTGCCTCCTAGGATGAGCTGAAGTGGGGTGATCACAGGAGACAGGGGAGGTGTCTGGATTAGGCCATCCCTATGCTAGTGAAAGGTTCCTCTGAATTGTAGGTGCCTCTGCAACCAGGACATAACACCACACACAGCAGAATCCTGTGCCCTAAGAGCTGTGTTGGAAGTTACCACAGGAACTGCCCAGGGTGCCGATACTCGACAGGCACTCTACGTCCTCCATCAAATGGATAGAACTAGGTGGTCATCCACACATATCCTGTCTTCCAATTTCTGGAAGAAACCGAAGAAGAGAAACAGAAAGGAGATAGAGCTATTCCCCCCCTCCCCCACCAACCTACCCAATTAAATATCCTTTATTTTAAATCTATCTACATAAGCCAAGCTTCCAGGAAAAAGAAGAAAAACAAAACAAAACAACAACAACCGAAAAACAAGTAGTCTACTTCTCATTTTAAAACCCAAGAAGTTCTACCACAGTGTGGCCCCACAGGAGACAGCATACTTCACGGCCTTGCCAAAAGGGGATTGGGGATTTGGAGGATGATGACACTAGAATTGTATTAGAAAGAAAAAAGCAAAGGCTTTGCATTCAGAAATCTTGTCTTAGCTACTACCTCACTGTGCAAAATTTAGACAAGGTCATGTCCTTGGTTTCAGAAATAAGAAGTTGATCAAAAGTTTTTTCAGGTCCTGAGTTGCCCTAAGACTGACTCATAATTCAACTCAAGATTTTTGCAGTTTTACTAAAACTTCTTGAAAACTATAACAGATTATCAACCTCTTTCTCTCCTCCCACCCCCAGTCAACTAATTTTCTCCATGTTGTCACTGCTATCTCCTGAAAATGCTCCAATCTACACACCTCATACATGAGGACATTTCATTTGTGCTTCAAATCTACGAGCTCTACTATCCCCTAAATTCATCTGAAGGGAGATACACACAATGACATCAGTTTTTTTTTTAATTTCTTTTAGTCTCCAGAGTTCAGTAATATACCTGACACTTACTTATTAGTTGTTTAATTAACATTGGTTGTTGAATGGAAGGATAGGAAGGATATAAAAATAGAGAACAATAACCCAAGCCCTTCCAAAGCTCAAGAGCCGGCTATTGCTTAAACTATATATTCTGCCCATAAGATTTTGAACTTCCTAGAATTAAAAAGAGAAATAAAAGAGAATGTAGTTTCAGATATTATAGCAATAATTTTTAGGCACCACAGTTTCTAATACCCTCTGTCTCAACTGAGATGCACTAATTCACAGGATTTTAGAAATGCTAGAGTTTTACCTAGCCTTTATGGAATGTCTTAGATTTGTAAAGAGCTAGTACAAAATTGCTGAGTAGAAAATTCCAGATTCCTTATGCATTACTTCATACCTCTTTAAGCTCTTCCTAGGGAAAAAAAAGCTTCACAGTTGCTTGCCTCTTCTCTACATAAGCTCTGATATTTATTTAAAATGTATAACTACCAAGATAACCTAACTAGTATTGCTGAAAAACAAGGAAGGTCATATGGGATCAACCCTTGCCAGTTTAGCCAAGTTCCCAAAAATGGTGAAGTCTTGTTGGGTGCGGTAGTGGGAGGGAGAAAAGGGGCTGGGCAGCAGAGGTGGCAAACCCAAGCCTGGTACCCTTTCAGCTGGGATTTGTGAACATTGAGACAAGACACGGTCATAGAACTTTTGGGCAATGGCCAAACATTTGAATCTACGGATCAGGGTGGACTACAAATGAATAATCACAGTCCGTGGAAAGGAAAATAAAATTGATTGTGTCTCTGTTCTTACTAAAGGCCTTCTGTTGAGCAGATGCTGCACTGAGGGTGGGGAAGGAGGGGGGTTACTGCAGGAAGAAACTAAGCCCCAAAGTATGGAAATCTGTACAGAAATCTCCAGTGAAGTTGCTAAGGGACAGTAACTATTTCCTTGAAAATTCTGCCCATGAGGCAAAGCACAAGGAGCATCTCCAACCCGCCATGGTGACCTGCATAGATGGCACATCCATCCATTTTTCTAAGCCCTGTTGCAACATGAGTAGCAAGTATCATGAACTCAATTATTTTTATTTTTTCCATCTACTCTATAAAGAAGCACGTTATTTGGACTCTCATTAGCGCTATCCTGGGAGTGAAAGAAGGGACCACCATAAGATTATGATTCAAGTGTAAGTTTAATGACAATAATAAACCTTATTCTAGCTCATGTTGGGCCCTTTCTTTGGAAGATCAGTGAACTGGAGCATAAATCTTCTTTCTAACGCTGACTCTTCCTTACAGCTGCCATAAAATATGAACAACAAGCTGATACCCTCCAGCCTTTGGTTTCAACACATTCCTTCTCTGTTTTCCCCTCTCCTAGGCTGAACTGATCTTTAGTCTTTTCCTAAACAGTAGTTGCTCTAGTCTTTTTAATTGGTTTTTCTAAATTTGTATTAGAAACAAGATTTGAAGACATTTAAACACATCCGTACAAATTAAGAACACCTCTACACTTTAAAAATAAGGAACTTACCAAAAAGAAAAGTAGAAATAACCTACATATCCTTCAGGAGTGAAGAGTGTGACATACTGAGGTACATCCACACCATGGAACACTACTCAGCAATAAAGAGGGATGAACTTCTGAAGCTGAGTCCAAAAGGAAACATCTCAAAATGCTACATGCCATATGATCCCGTGTATGTAATTTTCCTAAAATGACAGAACTACAGAGTTGGGAAACAGATCAGTGGTTACCAGGAGTTAAGAATAAAGTGGAGCTATATGGAGGGGACATGGGGATCCTGGTTGTGATAGGAGTATTCTATATCTTGATTATGTCAATGCTGAAGTCCTGTTTTGCTACTCTACTGTAGTTTGTTTGGCAAGGTGTTACCATTAGCAGGAAACTGAAGAGTGCAGGAGATCTCTTTGTATTATTTCTTAAAATTGCATGTGAATGCATGATGACCTCAAAAAAGGATTAATTTAAAAAATAATTAGCTGAGCATGCTGTCCTACAACTGTAATGCCAGCTACTTGGGAGGCTGAGCCAGAAGGATCACAAGTTTGAGGCCACTGGAGCAATTTAGCAAGATACTGTTTCAAATTTTTTTAAAAAAAATTAAATAGATCAGGGGATGTGGCTCAACGTGGAGTACTCCTAGATTCAATCTTGAGCACCAAAAACCCCTCAAAAAACACAAAAAACCCTAAATGAATGAATGCAAATGAATTTCTAAATCAGTCTTCAAAATCAAAAGAATCCACCCTAATTTTAAATATTATATATACTATGTCTCATAATAAAATCATAAAAAAGGCATGAGATTAAAATTCTGGATAGTTCTTAGAGGGAGAGCGATGGGAAGAAAAATGTTTTCAGGGTAGAAAACTCATATGGCCTCAAAGGTACCAGAATATTCTAACTAAAAATAAGGAATCCTGGTGCCTGTGGAGGGTTTTATCCCCTGTTTTGTATATACAATGTGTCTTTTAATACAAGGATAAATTTTAACTCATCACAAAAAATAAAGTCCCAAGATGTGCAAGAAACTGATGAAAAAAATTAAAATTTGCCAAAATAAAGCTGTTAAGATCTCAAATAAAACTTTAAACCATGACCCACAGAACAGGTACAGGCACAGATTTCTCTCCCTCCCTCCCTCACTCCCTCCTTCCTTTTCCCCTATTTTTCTGCTTCTCTCTTCCCACCTCTGCTTTCACTGGTAGAAATTTTGCTGACCCGAAAAAAACTTAGCAGGACTGAGGAAGATTCTTACATTTAAGAGGAAATATTTTCCCCCTGTGTCTGTGCTCACCAGGGCAGAAGCCATCTGCACACTTTCTTCTCCAAAGTATTGTGTCAGAAAGAATACCCACTTTTTGGAAGCTGACATTCTGATACAAAGTCTCCCTTGGACAGAAGCCTGCTGAACATCAGAATGCACGTAAAGGGGCCATGGTACAACCCTGCACCAGGTGAGCAGAGTGCCCGGCCTTGGCCTTCTGCCTGCCTTTCCCTGGGTGCAGAACAGGTAGAAACGTTCATTATGCCCTGCAACCCAGCTCAATATTTGTTATTTGCTTCGCCCTTTTTACATGCCTCAAATAGCTCATTTTTCCTGAGCCCTCGCTCAGCCAAGTTCTCTGCACTGGTTCCTTTGATCTTTCTGCTAAAATCAATCTCTTCCTCTAATTATTTTCTGTTCCACTTCTTTGAACCTCTTCCAGTTGCCTCTATTACTCAAGGAGCCAGGTGTTTAATAAAGATCTGGATGAGGTTCAGGCAATATGACGTAGGGGCAGCTGCCTGCCCCCGGGTCTCATGTTGCCTTGTTCTTAAGCAGGAGAGATGATTTACCAAAGGTAGTAGAAATTCCAGAGCTGAGAACAGTGCCTGGCACAAGGCAGGTGCACAGCAAGTAATTACTACATGACGGAATTAACTGGCATGTCTCAAATGGGCTAGACCACATTCCAACTCGCACTAAACTTACTTCCACATCCCATCTTCAGCCCAGGTCTCTTTTTTCAAGAGAGTTTTGTTTTGATTTGTTTTTGTTTTTGTTTTGCTGTTGTTCTAGTAGTTATTTTGCAATGTAATATTTGTGCTTCAGTTTACACATTTTTAAGTTTACTTTCATTTCTTGCTTAGATGTTCAGTCTCATTAGTTTAGTCCATGTTGTGGGATTTTGCTAGTGACCTTATTCAGATTAGCATATTTATAAATTTTATTTTATTCTTTCCTACAAATGACTTATAATCTTGTCAATGTCTTTTAAAAATTTCCCTTTGTTACAAAGTAGACTTTGCCTCCAAATTTCTTAATTTTTGGTATTTTTCTTATAACTATGTTGCTGGTTATATTACAGCTATGATTCTGACAGAGGTTTGGACTAAGGATAAAGACTGTCATCTTAAAATTATATGATAATCTGGGATCTCCTTCAATAACAGTCTAATAGAGAGAGATAAAATAAGACTGTCATGGTTTGCTAATTCCTAGGGTTGGATGATAAAGCACATGGGGTATCTTGGTTATTTATCTTATTGCTGTAGCAAAATACCCAACATCCACAATTTAAGGCAGGAACAATTTATTTAGCTCACAATTTCAGAAGGCCTCACACACAGAGTCCACTGTTCCAGCAGCCAGCAACAGTGAAGGCACAGGGCACAGGCTGAAGATCTGCTCATGCCACCGCAAAGAGAAGCCAAGGGAAGCAGTAGCAAACGGATGAGCTTTTCAAGGAAGAAGCTGCAAGAACGTTTCTTCTTCCTTCCTTCAAGTACTTTAAGCTGCCAGTGACCCTTCCCTCACTTCCTGGCCCACAAGTCAGTAACAAATACCTGAAATCTCTGCCCTAGGCAATCCCCCAACTCAACAAATTGACCCCAGTCCTTCCGGGTCAAACCTGACCTGCCCCTACCAGAAAGTCCACACCTCCCAATAACACACAGTTCCAAATACATGAGGCTTTGGGGGGAAACTCAAGATCCAAACGATAGCATAGGGGTTCCTTGCTGTATTCAATTTCACAAAGGCTTAAGATGTTTCTGTAATAAAAGGAAGATTAAAAACAAAGGTTAGGGCTCGAGGAATAGCTCAGCAGTTAAAGCCCTTGAAAGCATTGAGTATCCAAGTTTGATTGCCCAGCATTAGGTAAACCGGGCATGGTGGTGCATGCCTGTAATCCTAGCACTCAGGAGGCTGAGGCAGAAGGATTGCTGTGAGTTCAAGGCCAGTCTAGGCTACAGAACCAGCCTGGACTACAGAGCAAAACCCTGCCTCAAAAAATAGAAGAAGAAGAAGAAGAAGAAGAAGAAGAAGAAGAAGAAGAAGAAGAAGAAGAAGAAGAAGAAGAAGAGGAGGAGGAGGAAGA
>PVKB01007619.1:0-31135 GCA_004027205.1 Ctenodactylus gundi
GGGCTTTGAATCCAGGGCTTTCACACAGAGCTACATCCCAGCCTCATTACTCTTTAGCCTCATCACTCTTTTAAAATTTTGAGGTAGGGTCCCAATAAGTGACTCACGCTGGCCTTGAACTTGCAATCTTCCTTCCTCAGCCGCTCAGAGTGCTGGGGTGACAGCCATGTGCCACCATGCACTTTACAAATGGGCCCTGAGCCTCCGGCAAGAGGCTTAGATGGCGGGGAGGAGCAGTCGGAGGAGGAGCCACACCCAGGCCACAGACGGCCTTTTCGATCCTGAGAGTCACAAGCAGAATACTTCTCCCACAGTGGAGTCCTGCGGATGGCAGGAGAGGGATGGGCTCACAGCCGTGGGAGCCAGAGACCTTGGAGAGCTGGGCCTGGGGTTGGAGGAAGAACCCAGAGGCCTCAGGATGGAAAATAGCGCTGGTGAGCACAATGCAAGGAAGCCTCAAGCAGCGCCCCCTGGAGGGACTTCCGAGATGATGCCCTTGGAGGGGGAGCGGGTCTCAGAATGTGCCCTCACCATTCAGTAAACTCATTTAACCTACTTCCTGTTTGTCCTGAGATCACTCCCCAGTGGGTAGCACTTGTGGTTCCTGTGGTCACCCCAGGATAATGCATGGATGAGAGTCCTCACCTTACCCCCAAAGCTGGCCACAAAATACCTTGCTTTTACTATTTTCACATCTCTCTAGCCATCAAGGGCCTTAGAAAACAAAAGACAGCATTCTATTTACGGCATACTGTTTTCAGTGGTGGCATTTCCATTTACAAAATATAGTGATTGCTGAAAATTAAATGAATGCTTGCAGTGAGCTGCGCATTATTGTTATTATTTTTTTGAGTGGACTAAACATCAGTAGACACACGTTGCTGGTGGCTGCTGTGTCAGACAGCAGAACTCCAGACCCCAACGATGACACGCTACAAACACCAAATCTTCAGACACCATCTCCTACTGTTGAACTGGGCCTGGAGCTCATGGCAGGGTCTATGACCAAGGGAATGGCGACTCCCCTGTGACCTTGGGTTCAAGTGTAACCCTGGGGACCCCAAAGGACAGATACTGAAGCGGGGCTGTGCTCTAAGGTTTGTGCACTGGTGGTGGCCCAGTTAGAGTCCAGACCCTGTCTGCCTCACCTGTGTTCCTGGGAGGCTCTGAGCATGCCTCCCTCAACAGCAGCACTGTGACAGGATGGGGCCAGGGCTTTTGAGGTCCCCCAGCCCTCACCCTAGGGAGCAGTGGTCAGGGACAGGGGTTGTAGAGTCTGGATAGGAAATTATCTTGATCTAGAGAGAAAGATACTGTCCTTTCTCACAGTTGGTCACTGGCACTGGCAAGCACCTGTGGGTGTATGTACAGCCCGGCCTGGCATCCTCTATCAAGAGTCACAGAGAGCCCTCCCTCCCTCTCAACCCCAACCCCAGCCAGCACAGCAGCAGGCACTGTGGGTGAGGTGAGGGCATGAGCCCTGCAAAGGAAACTGGGGGGACCCTGCAGCTGAGGCAGGCAGGGCAGGGACAGGAAGTAGCCACTGAGATAGCTTCTAAGACATATGGAGCACCAACTCTGAATGTATTTGCTCAAAAATGAGGAACGAATTTTGCCTTGGGAGACTGTCAGCCAGACTCGGAGCTCAAATATTTTTACTTTTAATTTTGTCCAGCCTCATACGTAGCTGGGGCCCTGAGGCAGCCACAGGATGGTGAGTCACACGGCGGGTGGCTGTCCCCTTCTGTCCCCCTTGCCAGATGCTTCCCTGGTCTCCCCCACCTGGAATCCCACTGTCCAATGCTCTTGGGGGTGCTTGCTCCTTTGAAGCCCTGGGAAGCCTCGATGACTCTGGACTCAGCCAGTTGCATAGAGCTGGGCAGCTGTGAGTCCCAGTTCCTTGTCCATACAGCACAAAGATACTGTCCGTGTTGCAATGTAACAGTGAAGATCAGGGCACAAGGGGCTGGTGGCCAGGAAGTAGGTAACTGCACTTCAGGGCCTGTGGTCCTGAGTCACCTTTCCTTGCTCAAGTCCTGGGGTGTGGAGCCCTGATCCAGGGTCCAGGGTGGGAGGGAGAAGACAGCATAAGACCTGATCCTCAGGAAGCCACACAGACAGGCAGACTCAGGTGGGTAGGCTGAGGCAACGCAAGCTGGCCCCTGTGAGGGGTTCTGGGGGAGTGGCCCTTCTTGGCTGCAGATCTGCCAGGTGGACCCTGTGCTCCAGCACCTCACCTTCAGTTCTGCCAGTGGCCCCTGGTGATCCTCAGCAGCAGGCAGAGCCATGCACAGATGGGACGTGCCCAATCACTGAGGGCCATCCATGTCCCCACCACCTGGATGTCCTTGCTCCTTCCCTGATGTTCACTGAGGACAGGGAGGTGCCCTACCAACAACTGCCTTAGGAAGGCGAGGCAGAGTGGCCCCTACTAGGTTCTCACTCTGCAGGCCCTGGAACTGGGTTTAGCAGAAGGCAGGTCACTTAAGGCTTGCTTGTTAGCTGTTTCCAGGGAATTAAGTTCCCCATGCAAAGGTCAGACAGGAACTTGTGCCACCCACGAAGTGCCTTTTGTCCACAACAGTGAAAGTGACAGGAGCCCCCTCGGGTGGGACAGCTGGGTTGGGGTAAAGTGTCCAACGTAGCATCAAGCTCAGAGAAGCTGCTATCAACCCCTGACTGAGGTGTGTCCTGCTAGGCAGACTTTCTTGCTTCAAGGCAGAAAAGGGCTCATGCCTCCAAGGACCTGGGCAGGTGCGGGGATGGAGCCTGGCTCCACGCTGTAAACCCAGTGTCCATCACAGACCAGCCCTCACGTGTGGGAGAGGCTGCAGGGCTGATCAATGGAAGGGATGTGGCCAAGGAAAAAGGCCAGCACTCAGAGACAGGGAAATTCCATGGTCATTCCTGGGCAGGCAACGAGGGCCACTTTTCAAAAGCCACACAGGTTAGGCCTGGGCCTCTTCCCAGGCCCTGAGGGTCCTCCCAGCTCCTTCCTCACCTGCAGACAGGGTGGCCATTCCCTGTGCTGCCTGTGTCACACACCTGCAAAGCCACTGTGGTAAAAGATCCTCTGCCTGATGTCTTGACCTGGCAGCTCCTTCTGGACAGCGCTGGCCCCATATACCAAAGGGCAGCAGCTCTAGCTCAATGCGGAGGTCTTCACGGTTGGCGTTGGCCACTTCCTGATGTATCCCCAGCAGCCAGAGAAAGGCTCCAGCCTGTGCCCCTGCCTCTCTATCTGTCCAGAGAAGCAGAAGGAGAGCTGGGCTTGGGCAGTGCCTGACTGCGGGCGTGGGGCGGGTTGGCACCCCTGCAGTGGCTCATGCAGGATCTTATCTGTGGCAGTTGCTCATGAACACAGAGGCTTAGGCCATCCAGGCGGCACAGCCACGCTGAGGGGGCCTGGCCTCAGGGAGTGCCTTTGTGAGGTCCCTTTTTGTATTTCCATGGAATCTGGTTCCTAGGGCT
Organism: Ctenodactylus gundi; assembly: GCA_004027205.1. Lineage (NCBI taxonomy): Eukaryota > Metazoa > Chordata > Mammalia > Rodentia > Ctenodactylidae > Ctenodactylus > Ctenodactylus gundi. Next base: position 3,472 of record PVKB01007619.1, read on the forward strand.
CAGCTCAGCTCAGCTCAGCTTGCTCTCTCTCTCTCTCTCACTCTCTCTCTCTCTCTCTCTCTCTCTCTCTCTCTCTCTCTCTCGGCAGGGTCTTGCTCTGTAGCCCAGGCTGGCCTTGGACTCACAGCAATCCTCCTGCCTCAGCCTCCCAAGTGTTGGGATTACAGGTGTGTGCTACCATACCCAGTTTATGTGGTATTGGGGGTTGGGCCCCCGGGCCTTGCGCTTGCTGGGCCAGTGCTCTGTCACACTATTCCTATAGCCTTAATGGTGGTGACCATTGTCTCTGTCCTGTCTGAGACCAACCATGCCCCATATCGTGCTCTCTTCTCCTCTGACATCCTTCTGCATGTGGGAAGGGGTAAGGCAAGCCTCGGCTGTTCCACAAGGTGGACCTTAGTTGTCGCATCCCACAGAGATGAGCTGGTGGGCAGTGTGCCTGCTGTGGCCACGGAGAGCCACAGTTAAGTGTGTCTGTGAGGACTGAACTTGACCAACAGAGGGGTGGTGCTCTGAGGGGATGGAAGTACCCTCTCCTCACTCTAGGGTCAAGCTCTGGAGGCAGGGCATGCAGGATGGGGGACAGGGCACTGCAGCCTCCCAGATGTCCTCCTACCCCAAGCAGCCCTGGCCAGGTCTCTGCAGCCCACGGCAGAAGCTCAGGAATGTGCAAATCTAAAGCAGTGACACCGTAAGTGGTTCCAGGTCCCACTATGCCTCGTTACATTTTCCTAATGTGGAAAGTTGAAAACAACTGAAGACCTTCTGGGTCCCGCCTTCCTGGTCTATGTCTCGACCTGCGCCAGAGATGCTGCCAGCCTCGCTCCTAGTGGAAGTCCCTGCAGGTTGGGTGACTCAGAGGTTGGGTGGCTCCTTGGGAACATGGTGGATAGAGCAGGTGGCTGCAGTCCCTGATGTTACATGCCCAGCCTGCTGGATCCTCCAGGTTCCTTCACAGGTGGTGCCAGGAGCCAGACCTCGCACTGTCTAGTCTGGGGTATGCCTGCTCCTCAAGGTGCTGGGAATGGGGACACCCAGGGCTTGTTCTTGGTCATCTCTGGAAGGTCATAAATTCATGTTTGTTAAACCTCACAAGAAATTTCTGACACGGGACAGGGAGGAGCCTGGAAGGACCCGCAACATCTCTGCAGTGTTTGACGCAGCCCTCTGATGTCATGACTAAGGCTTGTGGTCTGTAGGCCTCCTTGTTTCTTGAAGTAGAGCCACCTTTGCCTATGATGTCTCTCCAAAGGCCTGGCCCTGGCCACCTGGACACCCAAGAGGCAGACCCAGCTGGAAACTTATTGGAGGGGCTGCTGCACCCGCTCCAAGGCCTCTGTGCCCAGAGCCTGGCTCCTGCTCACTGGGCAGGGCCATGTCTGAAGGGTGGTCTATAGAGGGTGGTCAGGTGGCTGGTGACCTGCTTCAAGGGTTCTAATGGTCTGTGTACTGAGTGTCATGTGACAGGGAAGAGGCAGAGGACAGAGGTATACCTGGAAACCTCCTGGCCACCTTGCTGCCAGGGTGGCAGGGCACATAAAATAAATAAATAGGGTCTGAGGCCATAGTTCAATAGTTAAAGCACTGCCTAGCAAGTGCAAGGCCCTGGGGTCGATTCCCAGCACCACATAAGCTGGGAGAGCTGATTCGTGCCTGTAATCCCAGCACTCAGGAGGCTGAGGCAGGACCATTACTGGGAGTTCAAGGCTGGTCTGAGCCACATAGTGAGTTCAGGACCAGCCTGAACTATAGAGTGAGACTCTATCTTGACAAACCAACAAACAAACAAGTAAAGAGTAATGCCCAGGAGAAGGAAAGGACAAACGGGTATCTGCTGGGTAGAGTGGTGCAGACTTGTCATTCTAGAACTCTGGGAGGCTGAGGCAGGACAGCCTACGTTTGATATCAACCGACCTAGGTGAAGTAGTAATGCAGAGATCTAGCCTCAAAAACGAAAACAAAACGGATACCCAACAACAACAGAACAGGAATGGGGGAGTGGGGGAATGTTGTCACCATGTCTAACAATACTAAGTCACCCTTGGCCAGGTCCTTGTTCATTGGTAGGAACATGTTCAAAAGAACATTAAGCCCCACTGCCCTCACAAGAGGTCTTCGCATCAACGTGACTTGGGACTCAAGTCCACTGTCCTCATTATCATGGCTTTCTGTGGGCCAACATGGGACTAGAACCCCTGTGTCCTGAAGCTGGAGGCCTCCAGTGTGGAGACCAGGGTCTGATAGCCCCCCACAAGGCAGTCCCTGTGCCTCGGCCTGTCTCGGTCACCTTTTTTGTTTGGTGGTGGTACTGAGAACCAAGCTCTGGTCCTTCACCTGAGGTTACAGCCCCAGCCCCTTTTTTCAGTGTTTTGAGACAGGATCTTACCAAGTCACTAAGTTACTTGGGCTGGGCTCAAACTTGTAATCCTTGCGACTCTACCTCCCAGAGTGACGAAATTATAGTCTAGTGCCAGCGGGCTAGACCCCAGTCATTTCCGACTCACACATGGTGACCTGTCCCCTGTCTCAGAGCATCTGTAGGCAGTGAGCCTCAGCAGGGCTGATGCCCACCCCCCACTCGCCTGCCCCTTCATGGTGGCATGTATGCATTGGCCACCACCCTGGTGCCAGGAACATGGCCTCTAAGGATGACTGCCACACACTGCCACCCTTGACCAGTCTGGGATAGGAGGTGTCAGCAAAGCCCACACCTTAGCCCGGGCCTATGGCAGCACCCTGGTCCTCAAGAGCTACATCCAGGGGAAGTGGCGGCCTCAGGAAGGGCCACGGAGGGCATGGTGGGAAGGTGCGGAGCCTGCGGTGTGGCTTATCAGGCCAAGCTTGGCCAGGGATGGTGCCAGCCTACTCTGTCTCCTGCTCAATGCCAGACACATCCTCGTGTTGTGTACTTCTGGGCCAGCTGAATGCAGGTCACAGGACTTGTGTCGTTGTACCCTGTGCATTATGGGAAGGTATCTACTTGTGCTCAGTTCCTGAACATTCCCCCAAGATCTCTTCCCAGGAAGCAACTCCAGGACCTAGCCTTCCACGTGCCGCACAGCCCAGTGACCAGTTGGTGGCCCGAACAGTGGACCTTCTGACATATCATGTGTGTGCTCTGAGTGACTCAGCTTCATCTGTGTGGACAGCTGAAAGGCTCAGCAGCAGGTCATACATAGGACCCCTTAGAGATGGCTGCCATGTAGACCTCGAGCCCTGTAGTCCTGGGCCTGAGTGGCTCTCTCTGGTCACTGCTGCATGAGTAACACAGGCCATGCTTGATGGTAAATCTTTCCTCAGCTATTGAGCCATTCCTCAGTCCCCCTTGAAGGCCAAGGAGCTGGCACTGTGCCACCTCCATGGGCTGGCTCATTGGCTCACATTTTGTGAGCCCTGACTATGGTGTCATCAGAGACAATGACAGCCATCAAGAAGGAACAGACAGTCAGGTGTGGTGGCACATGCTTCTGTGTGGGGTGCGGACTTGCCTTCGGCTTCTCTTCCATGTGAAAGGTGAGGAATACCCTCCTTCTCTCTGCCAAGGGCATCCAGACTGTTCCTGCCACCCTGTAGGGGACAGTGAGGTAGCCACGCCAGGCAAATGATCCAGAAAGCAGGATTTTAAGTTCAGAGTAAGTCGGATGCAAACTAAATTATTCATCTAGAAAAGTTATAACGTGGGCTAAAAAAAACTTGTATATGGAAAAAGTGACTTGGGCAGGACCTGGAAGGGCCCCTGAAAAGTGCTAGACACAGTCTGGGCTGCTACAAGGGAGCAGCAAAGGGCCCGACGCTGCCACCTGGCCCCGAGGTCCAGTGCTGCCCTGGAACCCTGCATGCCCCTGCCCCTCACGCCTTCTCTGTGACAGGGTCCCCATGTGTGCCTCTGGCCACCTCAGTGCTTTCCAGGGGAGCAGATTCATGAGAACCAGCCCTCCCAGTTCCATTTCACAGGCAGAACAGCTGAGGCCTGCAGGCACTGTCACTGGTGGGAGATTAAGCAGGGCCTCCCGTTGGTATCCGCCTGCCATATCCTGTCCTCTGTCCATGTTGTTGCCATGCCTGTCCTTGGCTTGGCCCCAACCAGTTCCCCCACTCCTTGGAATCTGTGGTTCTCGTGCTGGGTCCAGGCATCCACCACTGTCTGGTCAGAGTCCCCACTGGCATCACATTTCCCTACCCAGCTCAGGCCCAGGGCCCACCCAGGTGTCCCTCTTCCTGCTCTGCCTCTGCCCTGGACCTCTCTGCTCCCTTCCATGGCACCCCTACCCTCAGCTCTAACCCATGCCCACGCCTGGCTCCAGTTCTCCAAACTCCTGGCACTTGCGGCCAAAGCCTTTCTCCCCAACCCTGTCCTGCCCAGGATATGAGTCCTGGGCCCCTTGGTGTTACCCCTCCCATGGCGCATAGTGTCATCAGGCCATGCCTGGGTACCTGGTAGAGATGGCTCTCCTGTCCCCAGAGGGGAAACAAGTCCAGGACAGTTGCAGAGGCAAGACCTTGTGTTGGGCTTCTCTGGCCTCAGGGAGGAAGGGCTCAGGAGCAGCAGAGACAGGTCAACTCACAGAGCTGGGGCTCACTTGCCCCATTTCTGAAACAAGGAGAAAACTGCCACCTGAATGTCTCCGTGGGGACTGACTGGGTTGGGTGCGGAGCGACCATCCGCTCTCTCAGCAGAGAGCAGCCGCCTGGCAGATGGCAACCCGGCTGTGCCATGCTCAATTGAATGTGAACCGTGTTGGAGCCTCCAGCTGCCTCCAGATCTGACGCCCAGGATTCTGGTCAGAATCGCCACGTTCCTCCTCAAATCCTCATGTCATCTGTTGGACAGAGCATGTGACAACCAGGAGCCCACTGTGGATGACGTCTGGGGAGCATTGGGGCCTACAGAGACATCTGGACAACGGGAGGGCTGGGGGCCGGGGGTTGGGAGCTGGGGAGGGGAGGGGAGCCAGCCGTCCCGTCTGTGAAGGGAACAGGCCCTGTGTGCTCAACAGGGGGCCTCTCTCTGAAGAAACAGGTGTATTGGATCAGAAGCACCTGAGGTGTCTGGCCTGCCTGGGGTTCCTCCTGGGTGGCCTGTGTGACAGGAAGTGGACCAGGCTCTAGGCAGGAGTGGTGGCCAAGACCAATGCAATCAGGCTCAGGGAGTGTCTGGTTCAGTGGGGAGACCTGAGAGGCATGCACACTAGGCATAGCAGACAGAGGCCCCAGAGGTGTCCCCAGGGAAGATGTGAAAATGCAATTGGCCCTGTCCCCTTAGGGCTCCAAACAGCAGGTTGGCGCCTGCTAGGTGCTCACCCCTCCCTCAATCCCTCCTTTTTTCTTCTTTTCTTCCTTCCTACCCCCCCCCCCCCTTCATTTGTTCATTCAGGAGACTCAAAATACCGTGTGGCCACCACACGCTTGAGCAAGGCTAGACTAGGGGGAGGGACTTCTGTGTAAACGGTAGTTTGGGGGCTGGAGTGGGGTTGGCTGGAAGGGACAAATATTAACAATGCTGTTGCTGTAGCAAGCGTGAAGTCAGGCTTATCTAGAGTCTTAACATGTATTTACATCCACTCACACGTAGTCATAGGGCCCTAGAATTCTTAGGAAACCCTCAGAAGGGAGTGCCTAGCACTTTGAAGGAAGGTGATAGTGCTAGGGCCATTGGATCCAAGCTTGCTGGCTAATCTTGTGGAACAGAATGCAGTCTTGACATGTTGTGATCCCCAAATTCATAGAAATAATGGGTTCATTCCAGGAAGCAAGTATCAAACCCTAGGCCAGATGAAGCCTGCACCCAGGACTTCCAAGGCCCACTCCTATCTGTCAGAGCACATCTCCTCCTGCCAGTCACAGGCATAGCTGGAGGAATCGTGGAGTCCAGGAGACACCTTTGAGATCAAGGGCACAGGAAATTTTGCCTTTCATCTGAAAGCCCCTCGGCGGCAGAGGAAATCCACCGCCCGGCTGATGCCTGGCGGGGCTCACGCGAGCCCCAGCCCGTGAGCAGCTGTGGCGCTGGCTCCCGCGCTGTTGGGCTGGGGCTGTCCTATGGACGGCTCACCACAGTGCTCTGGCTGTTCTTTGTGTCCTCGGGGTCTGCCTCATAGTCATGACTCTGGAACAAGCAGCTCTCCCCAGGGATGCCTGGGCAGACTCTACCTCCCGCGGCTCTGACACAGGCCCTGGCACTGGACACATGAGGATGCTTCTGGCTTTCGCTGATGGAATGGGCTTCCTTGTCCAGTGACCACTGTCCCCTCAGGGATCCCCTTCTCCACAACATAAAACATGCAATAGAGGTGCTGAACAAGCCTTGCGGGCTCGTCTGCCGGGCCAGGCATCCCTCACATCTGTTATTGGGTCTTAAGTCACCCAGGGATGTGCTCCCCTGCAGGCACCTCAGTGGGGTCAGGTATCGGGGCACTGCCCCGCTTGCCCACTTGTCTGCCACTACCCCTTTCTCTACCTTAGGCTCTTCATGTGTAAAATAAGTAAAATGTTCCTTCTCCCACATAGAGCCGGGTGGGCGCTCTCTGGGTCAGTTCCGGGGCACTCAGAGTGGCACTGAGCAGGAAACAGGCACTCGGCTCATGGCAGCCGGTGTAGCATCGCTTGTGTTACCAATTTTTTTTTACCATCATCACCACGGCCACCACCACCATTACCACCACTGCCAAGTCTCCATGAGCACTGGGCACACGGTGTCTGTATTAGTCACTTTCTCATGGCTGGGACAGAACACCCACCATCCACAACTTTAGGGAGGAAAGATTTATTTTAGCTCACAATTTCAGAAGGTCACAGTCCATTCACAGGTGGGAAATGGTCGAATCGCATGGCGGGGCCGCAGCTGGAGCTGGAGACGCAGCTCCTCACTACATGGCAGAACAGAGCCAAGACTGGGAGGAAGGGCGGGACCAGCACATATGCCCCTGCAGGTCAAGCCCAAAGCATCTCCCTCTTCCAGCCACCTCCCAGCGGTACACAGGTTGTATAGGTACCTGAGGCTTCTAGGGGACGCTCCAGACCCAAACCATGACAGTGTCTGCTCATGTGTTCTTTAGTACTGCATGATGGGTACTGTTGCCCTCAGAGCTTATGTTATACTCCCCCTTCCCTATGAGGTTCTGTCACTGCCCTGTCATCTCCTATTAAAATCCTTTTATTCCATGTCACTTTCCTCACAGGATGAGCAAGGGCCTGGAGTCTGGTCATCTCTGCTCAACACATCCGCACCAGCCTTTGCATCTATGGGACAGAGCTCATGGGCAGCCCTGCGCAGGTGGTGGTGGGTGTACCTCCCAGCTCCCTCAGTCCAAAATTCTCCTCTCTGCCTCAATGTTTTAGATTCATTGCAAAGTCTCCAACATGCACGGCAAATGCTTAAACAATATGCTGAATTTTGAATAGACACACCGGCCATGGGTGCTGAAGGAGCCAGGCGTTAGCGTGGAAGGAAGGAGCCATTGGCCTGGACACAGGCAGGCAGGCGGGCCTCCAGGGAGAGGCAGCAGTGGAGGCTGGCCTCAACATGGGTGCAGATGAGGGTGGGCGTGAGGGGAGGAGACCGTGTTCTCGGCAAGCCAAATGGTAGACAGATACACACAGACAATCAAAACCAGACCTCGCCTTCCAGGACGCGAGCGGCCGAATGGAGCAGAGTGTATGGGGATGCAGGCTCTCAGCAGATGTCCCCAGCCCCTCTCAGGAAGCTCCCCAGGCACGCGGCCCACGGATCCAACACGCTCATGACAAAATGTGCAATAAAGAAAAGGAAATTACAGGACTCAACACGACTCGAGCACCAGTCGCAGCGACGTGATCATCATAAAGACGGCGCAGACTGGGACCTGCAGGGGAGGCTGGCTAAGCCTTGCATGGAAAGCAAACTCATCACGTCCCAAACAGAACTTCCGGAGGTGGCCTTCCACCAAGCTCTGTCGTAACACGGGACAAAGACCAGAGTCTGTGCTGGGAGGGGAGGGCGGTCCCTGGGAGGGACAGGAAGCAGTGCTGGGACAATGGTCAGGCCTGGAGGGATGGCACTTCTCAGAGAAAGCCTTATGGCAATTTCAGTGGCATGTGTTTATGATTGCAATAAACGGGTCAACCGAATCAAAACAGAAATATGATTTTGGATGGTCAAGGACATGGAGAGGTTAATGACGGCTGATGACAGCAAGTGACGCTGAGGTGGCCCCTGGTGGGAGAGGGGAGTGGGCTGCACCTGCATGATCTCGACCCATGCACCTTCTGCACAGCTGCAGCTGCATGCATGTGTGCACCAGAGACCTCGATGCCCACACACTGGAGCCTTGAGCTGTGCACAGCAGCTTCCTCTGGGCAGCAACAGAGACTCCCTCATGTCCTGCAGTGGTATGGGGACTGAATAGGACAGTGCTCTAATCACAGGTGTGACTGTCCTACCATAGTGGAGTAAATGCTTGGCTTAGACTCCAGTGCAGGTGCACCTAAGACCACACGGTGAGGTAGGCACACCACAGGATGGCACTTACCCTGAAAGACACCCACCAGCAAAACCCCAAAAGGGCAAGCTCTGTGGTTGGGGCACTTCAGGTAGAGTCAAAGTATAGAGAAAAATGAGAGAATAAGGACACCTGAGGGAGGGACATGGTCACCTGGGAGGCAGAGTGGAGGGCACAGCAGCTCACAGTGGCATGGGGCAGGTCCCGCCTTGGCCCAGGTGGGAGTTCGACACTGCGCCCCGCTCTGTGCCTCTGGCTGAGCTTTGCAGATTCAAGTTCATCATGTCAAGGGTGGGTGAAAATGCGTAACAAAGCACAGCCTGCAGGACTTCAAGAATGAGCCCTTCCTGGAGCCCTGAAAGGCCAGCTGGTCTGTCCCATATCTCCACTGGTACCACTTCTCCTTGACAAGGGCTGTAGGCTGCAGGGGACCATCACTAGACCCTGATAGAAACAGCACTATGGCTGTACACGTTACTGAATGTTGGGCCTTTGCACTGAGTTGAGTTATGTCCCCAGTCCTCTGATGCAGTCGCAGAGTGTGGCTGTGGGCATGACTATGCTGGCACTCTGTATGTACAGGTGATGTCCCCACCTGTTACACACACCTGCCTCTGTATACACAGCTGCAGACAGTCCCCTAGCATGTTCACCAAGTGGACGCTTGTGTATGTGAGGATGTCACATACACAACGATCCTGCCTTTATCTGTGGCTCCAGGGCCACTCTGCCATGTCTGGACACGGGTTATGGGCATCTGTGCCACAGCTAGACACAGCCTGATTTTGCTGCACACAGACTCAGATGCTGCCACCCATTGCCCTGCTTGGACTTCAGCCCAAGTTCTACTTTCTAATCTGGAGCGCCATGAGGATGCACATCCAGGGGCTGATTCTGACTCTAACCCAGTGTCAACTAACCCCTCAGCAACACCAGTGTAATTCTAACTCCCATGCTGACCTCAGTGCAGTGGCAGCTAGTGAACTACCATCATTTGGCACAAGGCTAACAAACCGATGCACTGTTCTTGGCACAATGCTAACTAGTGTACTGACACTCAACAACATGATGCTAACTAACCCATGCAGCAACCTCAGCTCACTGCTAACTAGTACCCCAATATCAGTCGGTTCAAGACTAACCCACACCTTGTCCTCAGCTCAGGGCTAAGGAAGCATTGATGTAGGTGTAGCACTAACCCGTACGCTGGTGTCACTCCAGTGCTAATTTGCACACTGGCACCGCACAATCAAAATGGCGACAAGCATCAGGGAACCAGGAAGTGACGCAAGAATCAGGAAGTGTCCCAACCCTAGGAGATGAAGAAGCCGCTCCCTACCTCTGTGATCCTGATCATGGCTGATGTGTCTCCTTGGAAAAGGCTGGTCCTTGGCCTGCTTGTCCTGCCACAGCCTCTGCTCTCAGCCACCCGTAGGCTCTGCAAATCACACACAGCATTACACGGTAGTACTCAAGAGCAACACAGGCACTGTAGTCCCAAGAAAGAGCTCGGGGCAGTCCCTGAAGCATACGGGCACGAGGGCAGGAGGGCAGCTTCAGGGTCCTGTGAGGGAGGGGGCCCCTGCACAGCAGTTTGTCTGAAATGCACCAGGTCCTCCTATTCCTCAAGAAGCCCCTGTACCATGTCCACCCCAGCAGGTCTGAGCACGACTGTCTGCCACCTGCTGGGTTGCATTCGGGTCTGCGGGGTCCTAATCATGAGCGGACCACACATCCAACCTCCTACCTGCTCCTTCCCACCTCATGAGCCCCTAAGAATCCCTGAAAGTTTGCTGTGGCCTTGTCATTGTGCGAAGCACTTGGCAGAGCATATTAGTATCTTTCCTGTTGCTGGGATGAAATACCCTACATCCACAACTTAAAGGAGGTTTATTTAGGCTCACAGTTTCTGTCCGTGTATATGTGCTGCCGAAGCAAGCACACAGTTTCTGTCCATGACTGGCAGTGGAAGGACCCGGTGGAGGACAGCTGCTCACACCTCAGCAGTCAGGAAGCAGAGGGAAAGGGGAGGAGCCCAGGATGAAAAGACACCCCTCCAGGTCACGCCCTCAGTAACCTGCATCTTCTGACAGGTACGACCTTAGAACATATGAGACTTTTGGGGGACGTTTTAGATTTAAGCCATAATGCTGGAAGGGGCCAGGACACTGCTGCCTGGTGAGTTCCTTTCCAAGGTCTGCGAAGTAGACCCTGGTCACTTGTACTGCCACCAGAACTCCGTCCTCTCTCAAGGACTCTTACTCGGGCCTGGAACTGGAGAGAAGCTTGTCTCTCCTTCCTCTGCTGCCTGCTACTGGGACCTCCTCTGACTTCTGTGACTTCCTGGTCCCCTTCTCCAAATGACTAAAATAGAAAGAGGCCAGTATAGAGCAGGACGTTCCCTTCCCATCTTAGGGTCCTGGGAGGCTTTTGGAAAAGCAAAGAAATCAAACTCTGACCAGCACCTGCTTTCAGATTCAGACCCAGAGCCTGTCCCCAGGCGAGGTGGCCATGAGCCGGCCCAGTTGACTTGGGACAGAGATTAGATGGGCCGGGCACACAAGTCACTCTGTGCCATGGGAAGGGCTACAAAGTCCCCTGAAGGTCTCCTTCTGGGGGAGGGACAACCAGTTGCAGCACCAGGTGCCCATGCCCATGTGTGCCCCCCACCAGGGTGGCTACTCTTGCTAGAATCACCCCAGATGAGTGTCACTATTGTGCCCTAGGCGTGGACAAGGCACGGGTCCCCCACAGGCCTCCACCCGACTCAGGCTCAGGTCTCAGGAGCATGTGTTGATTGGGTGCTGTAATATTGAGAACGCATTCTGCTACCTTCCTAGATGAAGAAGAGCCATCCAGCAGGCTCCGGCCTCTCAGGGAGGCAGAGGTCCACGGGGCAGTTGGGGACAGAAACCACAGAGAGCAGTAAAGATGACGTGACACAGGGCAGGAGGCCAAGGGTGGTGGACAGACCCACAGTGGCCAGGTGCGGGAGGCCAGTGCTGGGCAGCAACTGCAGGCCACAGGCTGGGGTGGGGGTAAAGGGGATGGTGGAGACACCATGAAGCCCCCACTTGCAAGGGAGGCTCACAGAACTCTGACATGGGGGTGGGTAGCTGAATCTGTGCCCATCTAGAGAGAAGACAGGGCCCCTCATCCTGCTCCTGCTGCCTCTGCAGTTGTGGGCCCGGCGTGTCATGGCTAGGGGGCTTCTGCCTCAGGTGGCTCCATTCCTAAGACTCAGTTCACAACGCCTCAGTGTGAGGGAGGAGGGTGCTTGGCACACAGGAGGCCCCAACCGTGGCTACAGACAGACTTGAATCGAAGGAACAGACATTTCCTGAAAAAAATAATGACAATCAAGAAAATACTACAGCCTTGTGGAGAAGAAAGCAAATGATAGTGCTCCCAGCCATGGCTTTAAGCACAGAGAGACACGCAGCCCCCTCTTCTGAGCTGGGACGCCACAGTGACGAAAACTCTGGACAGTGTGGTCCTGCAAAAGGGACACATTCCCTGACCAAAGAAACATCAGCAAAATCGGAGAGCACTCAGGGGTCAAGGGGCTTTCGTCAAAGTCACAGAGGCAGGTTCACCTGGTCCTGCGCCTAAATGCAAAATGCAGAACTGTAAACCTCCTGGAAGACGACGCAAGAGAAGACCTCTGTGACCTTGAGCTGATCGATGAGGCAAAATTACAGCCCAGGAGGGAAGAGAAAAATGGTCCTGGGTTTTATTAAAAATTTAGAAACATGCCCTGTGAAAGACACTGAGGGACTAGGAAGATAAGCCGTGGGCCAGTCAAAAATACTTGCAGATTATATTCCTGATCGATGAACCGGCACAGAGCTCCAAAGCTCAACCATCAGAGAACTTAAAACTGGACAAGAGACATGAACAGGCAATTCACCAAAGATCTACAGGTGGCAAATCAGCACATGGAATGAGGCTCCCTGCCACGAGTCCCCAGGCAATGCAAAGTTACACAGAACAATGCCACCACACGCCAAGAGGAAGGCACAGACCCAGCATGCCGACGAAGCCCTGTGCCGGTGTGAATCTGGACAATGGGAGTGCTGGCCCTCTGAGCTGGGGATGCAGACCGGCATGGCCTCTTGGGAAGCAGTGTGGCATTTTCCTATAAAACTAAGTGCGTGCTCACCACATGACCGGATACTGCATTTGCACTAGTGCACCAACATTTTACATTCACACACAAACTTGTGTGTGAGTGTGTCTCGGGTTTACACAGAAGTACCCAAGCAGATGGCAGCCTAGGTTTGGCAACAGGCTTGTGAATGACAATGGCAGGTCCTCCAGTTGGGACGTCCCCAGCAGTCGAGAGGGGCATGCTGATGATTCACAGAGCAGCACTGGTGAATCTCCCTTTTAGGCTCTCGCTAAGTTGCCCAGGCTGGGCTTAAACTTGGGATCCTCCTGCCTCAGCTTCTCAGAGTGTTGGGATGACAGGTCTGTGCCACTATCCCCAGTTGCACAATCAATCTTAAACGTACTTGCTGAGCAAAGGGAGCCCGACCTTGAAAGCTGCGTACGGTGTGGCCCCATTTGTGTGACACAGTGGAATAGGTGACTCTCTTAATGATGGAAACTGGATCAGTGTTCAGTGGAGGCTGGGGGAAGAGAGGGTTTGTTGATTAGATACACGAGAAAAACGGAGGTGAGGGGCAGGGCCAGGGCAGCAGATCGACAACCCCATGTGTTTTTACCAAACCCAGAGAACTTTGTGCCACAAAGATTGACTTTAAGACAGACAAATGAATTAAAACAAAGCCAACTAAGATGCTCAGAAGACTCCGGATAGAACGTGAACTGGAAAGTGAAAGGAAAGTGAACGTCATTGCATTACGAACACTTGACCCAACCTCAGGGTGGGGGTGAGGGGGAAGTGTGCGTGGAGGGGGAGGTGACCTCAGCAGCCTTATGACAAGGTTTAGCTGCGTGGTGCAGGTAGACCGAGGCACCGTGCATGGCGATGCAGAGGAGGTGCTGTTTCTAGAGAGCACAGGGTACTTTTTAGGGGGCTGTGCTTGCTTCTGAGGTGAAGTGAGGGTGTAACCAGAGGGTGGTGGAGCTGGGCATCTCGCTGGTGGGCAGCGCTGCAGGTAAGTGGGCAGCAGAGAGAGGCCCGAGGACTGACCAGTCATCAGTCAGTGTGTACACTCACATCAACATAAGCCAGATGCTGGTGGAGAATTGGAAGGGCTTTGAGCTGGTGTACACACTGGTCCTGTGCACTGTCCTTATCTTGGGACTGGGTTCCCAGAACCTCCCGGACCATGAGGGACACGGCCTCCTGGGGAAACGGCTGACCTGGGGGATGGGATGCCTTTCTATTGCCAGAGCAAGGACAGGCATGGCCAGAGTGGAAGGGCATATCATGGGACAACAGTGGCCAGCATCAGAAAAAGTAAGACACACATCAAACAGTAGTCCTAGATGAGGATTACTGCAAAGCAAGTGGGCGTGAGTCCACCCTGGCGTAAATGCAGAATCTTTAGACACACAGACTGAAGGGACAGACCCATGATAGGGACCAATTCCAACTATGTGTGAGCCCCCCACCCACTCACAGGAAGGAGAGTTTCATTTTTCTGTCACCAAGTAAACATGGTGGCCTGGGTTAGAGACCCTTTCACCACAGACAAGTCTACCTCAGCTGGTATCCTCAGCTAAGTGATCTTAGCCAGATGACCCTAGCCAGGCCACTCAAGCCACACCAACAGTGCCAGGCCATGACTAGGAATGGACGCTGGTGCCCTGGGTAACCTTCTCATGCCCACAATCCCCACCTGACCTCAGGCAAAACCTCAGGCGAGCTGGCGTGGGAAGGTGGGTGGCTCACGCTGTGTGGCTGGCACTCCTCAAAACTGCCAGGATGCCCAAGAGGCTAAAATTTAAGAAACTGCCTTGGCCCAGCGAGGCAAATGGGATCTGACGTGATTCGAGGTCCTGGAGAACAGAACATTTTGGGGTGCAGTACCGAATCAGGGTTGGGGAGGAGCGCCTCAGTGTGTTAGTTTTGATAATCCCACCATGCAGTATGAGATGCTAACAGTGGGGACACTGAGTGTTAAGGGACTGTGGGAGCCCTGTGGACGACTTTCATAACTTCCTTAATTTTTTTCTAGCTATGTACACTATAAATGCCAATAGGTCCCAGGCCAATTATTTTTTACTTTGTGCCCTACAATCTGCCTGAGTTAACTTATTTTAACACCTCAAGATGGTTTTTTTTGCATCAGTTTAGTCTTACAGTTATGCCAACTACAGAAATAAACATTTTATTTATTGACTGAATTTATTTTTGTTGCCAGAGATCCGCACTGAGCTACACCCCCAGCCTAGTTTTCAGTTTTGGTTTTGAGACAGGTCTTGCCAAGTGTAACTTCCTATAAACGCAAAATTTTCCAAAATCAAAAAATTTCTTTTCTTTAGTAATATGCAAAACATTTGAAGAGACATATCTGCTAAGAAGCTGTACAAACGGCCGGCGAGAGCACACAAAGGTGTCCCACACCACCGACAGCAGATAAGCGCGGCCAGGGGCATCGCTGCCCGCGTCACACCTGCCAGTGCGGCACGGGATGACCAGGGAGGGGGACGCGCACAAGGACGGAGCCAAGGGCCTGGTGCTGTGGCAAAGGGCTAAACATGGGCTGGTTCAAAGCCCAGCAGTTCCCCTCCTAAGGTCCTACCTACCCCGGGGAGTAAACCAAGTCTGTGCAAAAATGTTCACGTGCTCATTGGTGACAGCCATCACTTGTAAAAGGCCAGCCTGGAAACCGCAGGTGTGTCTGTGGGGCATGAGGGAAAGGCAGTGCCACGTGCCCATCCCCATGGGAAGGAGCAACCTCCGCCACGCGGGACCAGATGCAGGGACTGCTCCGCGAGAGGAGGGTTCCTGGCAGGTGAGTGCGGGCTGGAAGTCCCCCAGGGGCTGTGGGGGCGAGGTTAGGACCCTGGGGGCTGCGTGTGAGCAGAGGGGCAGTGAGGAATGGGAGACAGCCGGGACTTTGACAGAAGCAGGAGACCAGGGGCCAGGCAGTCCCGGTAGTGAGATGCAGGGGTCCTGGGGTGGTGGTGGGAATGGCCACGGCCACTGTGGCCCTGGGGGAGGGTCTAGGTGCCAGTGGGTCGGGGCTTCCGGCACTGTCCCCTCACCAGGGACCTGGCCGACTGCTTGAGGAGGACAAGGCCCAGGCTCCAAAGTGGAAAAACCTGTTGTTTTTCCTCAAAGCAGCAAGTGGGTACAATGGCGGTTTTGTTCCACAGGCTCCTCGGGAGAAATCTGAGAAATCTGGCTGCTTCCTCTCCCAGTGTGGCTTCCTGCGGCACGGGAACTCAGGACAGGGCCCCACGGCCTTGGCGGCGGCTCCAGCCGCCACGACGCTCCCCGCGTGCAGACCCCGATGGCCGCAAGGTCAGAGCGCACAGCTTTCATCCTTCCCTCCCTGAATTTGTTGGGCATGGTTGCTTTTCCCTAAGGAAACTTTACTTTAAAAGAGACAAAGATGAGATGGCTGGGGTGCCATGGTGCGGGCCTGTCAGCCCGTCACTCTGGGAGGCTGAGGTAGGAGGATTGTAAGTTTGAGTCCAGCCTGGGGAGCTTAGTGACTTCGCAAGACCCTGTCTCAAAAAAAGGGGCTGGAAATGTGGTTCAGTGCTAAAGCCCTGGGGTCAATCCTGAGCTCAGCTGCTCAGCTCACCAGTGTCTCAGGTATGCGTCTTCACTCGCCCACAGATAGGCAGGCCTCTGCTGTTGCCTGCTGCGTGATGGGGGTCCCACAGGTCACAGTCTACTCTGGACCTCTGTTCCCAGGGTGGGGGAGCTCGCTGTGGCTGTGACAGGAGCTGGAGGGTCTCCCACGGCCACAGGGACGCGCTTGGGTGGGGCGGGACCTTCAGGAGGCGGAGACTGGTGGGAGGAAGCAGTTGGTTGGAAACCCTGGCCCCTTCCTATCTGTCTTTGCCTCTCAGCCCTGGGAGCAGCAGGCCACCTCCACCTGCTCCTGCAGTGACGCACAACCGAGACCTCCTGAGCTGAGCCGAACCTTTCCTCCCTGCATGGTGATGGTCCCAGGTACTTGGTTACAGTGAGGAAAGCCAACTAACAGAGCTCCTGCACCCAGGCAGGTGCGCACGCACAGTGCCAGCCAGCCCATGGTATCCGCATTAATGGAAACGTGTCAGGAAAGGAAATCCTTGGTTTTGCCTTGGCTGAACAATCAGAAACCCCAGCCACTGGGGCTGTGTCTGCATTCACACGCTCTCTGTAGATTTTGACGCAAGCTCGCACGTGAAAACCACTGAGATGCGCACCCTCTCCCACCTTCTCCCTGCCTGCTCCCCACTGCTGTCCTTGCAACCCCCTTTCCTCCTGAGAACCCTGCTGATTTGCCCTAGGACACCGTGACTTGTGGTCAGCCCCCACTTCCCACCTGATCTGCCACCGCTGTTCTACCTGTTTCCTGGGAGGAGTTCCCGGAGGTCAGTTGGTGCTCAGCACAACAGGTAAATGAGAGAATGGACAGGCTTCACTGAGCCTTCTCTGGGGGTGCACCAACCACGGACTGCTCCGTTCACCACAAGAGGTGGAGGAGGAGGGAAAGAGGCCTCCTGGGGTCGGGACTAGGGGCCACAGGGCGGATGCCTTTGACTGTGTCTGTCAGGGACCTCTGCCCAGTACCCACATGGACCATCCTCAAAGTTCCAGCAGGGTGAGCTGAAGCCACCCTTCTGGCTGCCGAGCCAGGCTGGAGGACAGCCAGGGGTTGTGTGCACTCCGGCTGCTGCTGACATGAGGCCCGCGCGGGCACTGGACGTCTGAGACTCTGGCCAGCTTTCTTGTTGTGCCTTGATTCAGGGGCTGGGCTGGGGCCGAGCTCCCAGAGCAGCTGCAAGCCAGGGTAAACAACCCTGCCTGCCACACTGCCGGAGAGATGGCCAAAAATAGGCCAGAGGCTTGACTCATGAGCTCTGCAGGCCAGCGGGAAAGAGACGCTTGGGGACAGAATTCCCCTTCTCAGGGCTGACTTCTTGGGCTTGCCGAGGATGAGGAGGTGACCAGCAAGCGGTGACTCATCTGGGAACTGGGGTGATGCTGCTGTGGCCTCTGATCTCCCCAGGGGGCTGGCCTCCCTCTGTAGCCTTCTCTCAGGGACCCACCAAGGGAGAGGACAGCCGTGGGGCCGTGGGAGGACACCGTCCGGGAGGCCATGCCAGGAGCTGACACATCCTCTCACCCACTGTTCTGGAGTCAGACTCCAGCCAGAAGCCGGCCATGAGAACAGCGCCACTGCCCCGGCCTGCAGAGGCTGAGTCAGGCCCCTCCCCTCCTCCCAGCCATCTTTCTCAGCCTGGAGTTCTCACGCATCTGCCTGGAGCTGCTCTTGCTGCCCGAGCCTGCATTGTGTCCTGTGTCTGCCTTTGTTGATCCGAGGGACACAGCCTCTTCCGGAGGTGCAGCCCTCTTGGGACTCCCATCCCCACTCAGCACAGCCAGGGCCTTAATAAAGCCACACAGAGACCAGGCTGTGCTCAGGGGCCTTGGGACTGGAAGGTAAGGTCTGCTCTCCTGAGAAGTCTTTTGGTCAGTTCATGGTCTTCCCTTAAGGAGTCCTGTGTTAGCCGATTTCTTGCCATTGGCAATAAGTCCCCATCAGTTTTTATGCTTTCTCAGATTATAGGCTTTCTGAGCCACACCACTGGGCACAGAGCATGCTTCAGGTGTGACGATTAGGTGACTGCTTTATGTACATCTAGTGGTCCTTTCACATACCTATCCACCTGTCCACCCACCCACCTACTTATTCACCCACCCATATGCCAATCTATCCATCTACCCATCTACCTATTCATCATATACCTATCCATCCATCCACCCACCCACCCACCCATCAATCTGTCCATGTACCTACTCACCAATCTATCCATTCACCAATCCATCCACTCATCTATCTACCCATTCACCTACCCATTCATTCACTCTCCCACCAATCCATCCACTCACCCCTATCCATCCATGCATTCATCCATTCATTCATCCATCTGTGAACCCACCCACCCACCCACTGATTCAGCAAGTGCATAGGATCCATCTGGCCACACTCCGACAGGTAGACTGCTACTCCTGAGAAATGCAGACTTGGGGAGACCAATAAGGCCCATTGCAGCAGACAGCTGCAGTGCCAGGTGTGAGCACAGCTGCCAGGCACCTGTTCTGCTAGGAGGATCTGGGGAAAGTTCCAGAAGGAGTTGTGGGTATCTTATACCCCAGTGAGGGCAGAAGCCACTGCAGACAGGGACTGGATCCCATGAGTTGGACACAGAGTGCTCAGCAGCCCAGACATAAGCAGGCATTTTCAGCTGCAGGCAGACGCGGTACTATGCCCACTCATGTGCTAACTGCCGTGTGAGGACACTGTGGGCAGCGGTGTGTGAGTAGACAGCAGCAGGCTGAAGACACATCATCCTTTTCTCAGCCTCCTAGAGCCACCAGACCCTGCTGTGACAGGCAGTGGCTCCAGCCCTGGGTGGTGGGAACAGGATGCAGACAAGGGACATGCAGGCGAGTGCAGGGCAGCCAGGCTGCAAACACCCAGCCATCGCGTTTCCTTGGGCTCAGGGGCCCGGGCAAAAGGCTTTTGTCCCTTCTGCTTTCCCCTGACTCAGGATTTCTCAACCTTCTGTCTGCAGCCCTGGGAAGTAGGGATGAGTAAGGGCCTGGGTTTTCCCTCAACAAGGAACACCGGGTGTAGAGGGATGCCAGACCCAGTGGGGGCTCTGTGCTTCGGGCAATAGCTGGCGTCCCCGTGGGTGGGAGCTGAACTGACCTCTCAGTGAATGTTGGGCCATACCAGCTGCTGCTGAGGACCCTGGCCTAGGGAAGGCGCTGGTCACTAGACTATGAACTTGGACATTCTCACAAATCTCAGAATGCAACCATATTTGGAGACACGGTCTTCAAAGAGGTGATTGATTTAGGTCAGTTGACCCACAAGACTGTCCTCACAAGGGACCAGGACATGGACACGGACAGAGGGACGACCATAAGAGGATACATGAAAGAGGGTGTCTGAGCCCTTCTGAGAAGCCAGCCCCATATACACCTTCGTCCCCAGGACTGGGGGAAACCAGCATCTATGCTTAAGCCATGTGTGAAAGTGTGTCACAAAAGCCCACAAATTCGGGTGGCGTCCTTCCATCCTCTGTGCCAGAGCCTGGCCTCCCTACTGACCATGTCCCTCCTGCTGGTCAGACCCTCAGAGCCCAGGCCAGGCAGGCAGTGGACACACTCACTGGTGGGATATGGCCTCTAGTCACTGCAGACAGACATGTCTAATCACCTGTGCACAGCCTTTTGTCACATGTGTCTCAGAGGTCACCCCACCAATGCACTGACCCGCCTCCCCACCACACTGCTCCAGGTAGCCCCAAAAGGCTGACAGGGGGATTGGAGGAAGGAGGGGCTTGAATACCCAAAAGCAAGGCCAGATCAGGTAGCTGCTGTGGCGGGTGTGCCCAGTGGCCTGTGCTTTGTGGACATGTACCCATGAAAAGTGACTTCCACAGGGAGATGCCCACCTTCGCCCTGCCCTGCAGCCACTAGCTGTGACCTCTCTCTCCTCTTGCATTTTCTTTCCTTCCCTCCCTTCTTTCTCCTCCTTTCCTTCCATCCTTCTCTCTGCCCATCTGCCCTTACTATAGGATTATTAAAGAATGATTTGGGGCCATCCTCACAGTCCTCCGAGGGACTGAGTCCTGGATCATGCTTGTGCTGATAGGAACTGGATGGGTCGAGGCAGAGATGGCTTTGGGCATCACCCCTCAGACCGAGTTGGGAGCCAGCACTGCCGGGTTGGTCAGCAGCCAGCGGGGTGCTGGCCTTTGGTGCTTCTCTGCACAGGGCCAACAGCCAAGGGACACAGGTCACAGGAGCAGTCACAAGACCACCTGGCGAGGCATGTACCAGCCACAGGGCCCCCAGGTGCCAATCAGGTCTCAGCTCAGGATCCTGGGGAAGTCCCCACATAGGCCTGGTCCTCCGAGATGCTGAGACTCTTCACAGGCAACACAGCAATGGATGGGGGATGCTGTGGGTCCCAAAATCTTTCCACGTAAATGGTAAGAACGTAAGACGTGTTCTTAACATGTAAAAGGAGAAGGAGAACAACTCTTGAAGGTTCCCCTGGGCCTTTTCTGTAGCCTACCTGCCCAGTTGGCAATTCTGGATTGCAAGCAAAGGAGATACAGCAAGGCCTACAGGGTGTCTGGAGAGTGAAGTGCAGGACAGCAGGGCCCCGAGCAGCACAGTGATGTCACTCCTTACAGCCACACCAAGGTGGACGTGTCTAATCTGCCCCGAGTACAGACCCAGCTCCTGGACTTGAGGCACTCAACACCAGCCAGTCCCATTGACTTGGGAGATCGGCCTGTTGCTCACCCCTCACTGGGCCATGGAACAGCTGAGGTCCACGTAGGTTGCCCTCTGAGGCTGGACTGGGTCTAGGACATCCACTGGGTGGCATGAGAGAGCATGAGGCTGGGATCTAGGAATGGCCAGAGGATGGAGACTTGGGAACCCTGGTCCTTCTGGGAAGCAGAGTGGCTACTCTTCTTACTGGAGGCCCATGGAAGCCCATGGTGTCCAACAGTCCAGAGGTGGGGCCCTCTTGCATGGGGACCTATGGGGTGCTCAGTGGACAGAAGGCGCTGTTGGGGTCTTCGTGTTGCCTTGTGGTCCTGATTGTTCTCAAACACACATATTTTAAAGAGTTTTGGTAAAATAGTGATGAGAGAGAAGATTGCTAACTAGATCCGAGCTGACCTAGAGCCGAACACTGAGCCTGAAAGAACATCCCACCATAGATGGGGTCTCAGTTTCCTGAGCCTGCAGCCCCAATTCCCTGAAAACACATCTACCCTGTCTTGAGTTCTCCCACCTCCCCAGCTGCCCAGTCACACGCAAGGTGCTCAAACCACATGCTGACCCTGCCTAACCCAGTGACCTCCCTCACAGACATTCATATTAGGGTTTTGACTCCCCTGATGGGCTTTTGTAGCTTTGTCTGGATCACATATGTTTGGGATCTCCCCCTCTGCATATGTGGGGACACCTTCCCCATTTTCTGTAACTGTTGCCCAGTTCAGTGAGCATGGATTCAGACTGGGCACTGCTGGGTGTGCAAACAGGACAGGCTCAGAGTCCTGCCCAAAAGCCCCGACTCTGGAGTCACAGAGGAGCCAACAGTAGACGCAAGATGGGAAGGATTTATTCCTAATTGTCACAAACAGGAGGTAACCAAGATGCCCTTAGTTGGTAAGCAGATAAACAAACCATGGTCCACCCTGGTACGTCCTTCAGTGCAAGAGAGAGGCAAGCCACACAGGCATGGGAAACCAAAACCGTCAGCAGCCTGCCCCAGACTGCCTGTAGTGCTTACTACTATTAGCCTCAGAAGGCTGATTATCATGTGACCTCCCCCCACCCCCAACCCTGTGACATTCTGGACAAGGTGAAACTGTGGAGACAGCATAAACATGCTAAGTCACCAAGCATTGGGGGTGGGGGGAGGGGGGTAGGACGGACAGCCAGTGGAGCCACTCTACAGGGACTGGCACAGTAGAGAAATAGCGCTGCCTGTGGTGCCCACCTGTGTCATGGACAGAGTGCACATAGCAGGGGAAATGGGGTGGGAGGAGGAGAAGGAGGAGTGCACTCAGGGATGGGTTGAACTACTGGCTCTGTTTTCAAAAACCCCACCCCCAAACCTCTAAAAAGTCTATTAAGAGAAAAAAATAAGAGGGATGGTGGGTCAGATGCAGCTGGCAAACTTGTGGGTCCCAGTGAGAACAAAGATTTGGGTCTTTGCTCACCTGAGTTGCTGAAATCCAACCCTGAAACGCTGGACGATGTGGGACTGGGGACAGCAGTCCTTTAAGGCCATCCCCTGCTGAGCGCCCTGGTGAAGCAGGGTGCTGGTTTCGAAGCCTGCTTTGCAGCAGGCCTTGCGGGGGAGAGTTCATTGCTGGCAGAAGTGGGAGGTGCAGAGATCTGAGGCCAGGATGGGCAAGCTAGGGGGATGCAGCCATGACGACTGCTGTCTGCGGGGCCCTGTCCTGAGACTGTGGCAGCTCAGGGTGGGATGGAGGCCGGCATGACTCACGGGGCGGGGGGCTCCCCAAAACAGGAGTAAAGGACATGAGCTCCACTCTGAGGTCCACATTGGCCAGAGCATGCCCTTCGTGAGCACACACCACCTGTCACGCAGGCTATCTCTTTTGGGTCCCTCAAGCCTTGTGCCCCTCCAATCATCTGGCGTCCACAGCCATACAAAACCAATGAGCTCATCCGAATAGGAAAAAGATAATTTTATGTTTTTGAAAAGTACTTAAACAGCAAAAATTTATAGCCAAAACCACAGGCAGAAAATTTACTTACGAATGAGCCAAAACCCCAAACGAAGGCTCACCGTTGCAGAGGGTCCAAGTGGAGTGTGGGCCGAGATAACAGGCTGTGGGCAGAGAGGCCACCACCACTAGTCACTCACCACGCAGCTGAGCATGGAGGCATCCCAGCTGCCTGTGTTCCCCCCTTCCTGGCTGGGCTGCCAAAACCTCCACATTCAACAGTTCCCCAGCATGCTGTCTGCTCCAAGTCCTTTGGCATAGCCCATCTGGTACAGTATAGCCCCCAAAGACACGCTGTCCTCTTGGAGACATGGAAGCCAGCATCAAGGCTGGGACTGTTCCTTACCCTACAGGTCTCAGCCTGGTCACACGCTCAAAACAAGTGCCTCCCCATCTACCCACACGTGCTCAGAAGCCCCTGCACATGGGCCCTCCCTGCAGGGTCCTCCATGACAGCGCCTTGGTATCTCCCAGCTACCACGCTAGCCCTCCAAGGTGGCTGTGACAGAATTTCCAAAAGGAATTCCAAAGCAGTCCCATGACCAGGAAAGAGGGCAGCCGGGTCCCAGTTCCCAGGCAGTTCACAGCCTGCACGGATCTGTCTTCTCCTTGGAGCACAGGTACGGGGGAAAGTAACAAGAAACCCCTGGCCCACTGGACTGCCTAGCACTGAAGGCCACACCGTGAAAATGGGCCACAAGAACAGGAAGAGGAATGGGAAGGAAGTGCCCCCCGCTGGCCATGGGGATCCTGGGGCACAGGCCGCTCCTCATGTCCAGGCAGCACGTGGAGGCGGTGCTTGGGTCTTCCCCAGCCGCAGCCTCCCGCCCCATGGGGAACAGCGAGTCTTGCAGAAGCTCCGGCCTTGAACGGCTAGACAGGCAGACAGAGACACAGCAGGGCCAGGGGAGGCTGAGGCGGCTCTGAGGCTCCACTGTGGTGGAGGGACCAAGGTCAGGGGCAGCTGGCACCTGGCCGGCCACACTTGTCAGGAGGTGGAGACCCAGGGCTCCTCACCTGCCAGACCATGGGCCTTGTCCATCTCTGCTCCTTGCTGCAGGGGTGAGTGATGTGTCCAGACCCGCAGCATCAGCCTCTGGGCATCAAAGAGCCAATGGGCTCTGAGAGGAAGGGCATGTGGGGCTTGTTCAAGGTCCATCTTGGCAATTTTGCTGAATGGGCCTGAGCTGGGGGGCCAGACAGTGGTCTGGGGTGGCCATCAGAAGGTCAAAGATGATTCTGATGAGACCAGCTCAGAAATGTCCAGAGGGCACCAGGCTACCTGCCAACAGGAGGCGCTGCTACATGACCTTCCATGTGGTTCTCGGGCCCGTGGGCCATGGCAGGGATGGCAGAGAGGCTGCCTCTGCCCACGGTCCACTTCTCTCCCTTCCAGACCCCACTAGCTCTTGTGTCAGTGGTCTCCAGGGCAGGAGCCACTCTGTACCTGGCTCACTAGGCTCAAGAGGGAGCCAACCCCGTGTGTGGCAGGGCTTGGGGCTCAGAGACCAGCACCTCTGCACAGCCTTGCCTTGTGGTGAGGACTCCCTGGTTAGTTCTCAAGAAAAAGATTGGAAAAGTGTGAAGCTATTTCTATCAGTTTTATCTCTTTATCTTTTGTTTCCCTTTGGTGAATTCATTTTTGTGAGATGCAAAATACATTCTCTTATATTTGAAAGTTTCAAAGAAGACCCAGCCTCCCAGTGGGAGGCCAGTTATCCCCGATGGTGCTGAATGTTTGCGTGCGTGCGTGCGTGTGTGTGTGTGTGTGTGTGTTTCGTGGTACTAGGGATGATTCCCCAGGGCCTTCACTGAGCTACATCTACATTCCCGGCCCAGCTTTTATTTTTGATTTTGATACAGGATCTTGTTAAGTCACTAAGTTGCAAAGACTGGGCTGGAACTTGTGATCCTCCTGCCACAGCCTTCCAGGGTGTTGGCACCACAGGCTTGTGCGCCTGAGCCTGCTGTCAGCACTTACCAAGGAGAAGGAGCACCCAGCCTTGCTGTCCCCTCCCCAGGTCACCCTGGCTCACTACCCCTGCCAATCAGTCCTTCTACTCCAAGACCCATTCCCTGTCTAACTAGGATGCAGGAGTCCCCTGGCCCTACCCATCAAACCCTGTGTCTCGTCCTAAAAATAAAGCTCTGCTATGATATTGGGCCCAGCCAAGCCTCCCCAGAGTTGTGCAAAAATTGTTTTCCGGGTCAGTCTGAGCTATGGAAACAATTCATTGGGGAAAATAAACCACCCAGAATAAATACATGAAAATATGAGTAACCGTTGCCTTTGAGTGATTTTTTTTCTCTTTTATCAATTTCTAAGTGTTTTCCAAATTTTCAAGATGAGACTGTGGTACAGAAAAATAGAAGCTTTCATTTTTAGAAAGACCAGAGTGCACCTCTACAGCGATGCCCCCAACTCCCCTCCCAGAGGAGTCACCATTAACAGGGACAGGGACCCAGGCAGAGCCTGGAGACCCGATGGTGGCTAGCTGAGCCCCTCTACTTGGCAGGACTGTGATGGGGCTTAGCTCGGAGTCATACGGTGATCCTGGGGGCCAGGCGTGGTGTCTCATTTTACAGACAGAGACAGCAAGGCCTAAGGACATGGTCTACGTCCTCTCTCCCATGGCAGGCTGTGTGGGGAAGCTCTGTGTCATGGTCAGGGAGGATCTTGTCAGAGTCATACAAGATCAGGTGGTGGCCAGGGGATGGCATAGGATCAGTGTGATGGCTGATCATGCGACCCTAGAGATGGCCTAAATGCATTTTGCATAATGAGATGGACAAGAGTTTGTGGGGGCAGGCACAGAATATTATAATTTGGATCCAGAATTTCCCCCAAAAGTCTCATGTACTTGGAAGGTTATTGGATTCTGGGGGTGCAGTAGTCATCAGTGGAGTGAGCCATTGATTCCACGTGCCATTAGGAGGTGGGGCCTGCTTGGAAAGGGCAGATCAGTAGGGTCACGGCCTTGAAGGATATATTCTTGCCCCTGCTGCCCCTCTGTGTTCCCTGCTTCCTGTCACCAAACTGCGAGTGGCTTTCCTCTGCTGTGCCCGCCTCGCTGTAGCTGGCCAACCATGCATGGACTGAGACTGCTGAAACCTGAGCCAAGACAAACCTGTGTTCCTTCCCACTGTGGGTGTCAGGTGCTGCGTCTCAGCATCGAGAAAGTGCCTACCCCAGAGCTCAAGGCAAACAGCGTGCTCCAGAAGTTGTCTGCCTTTCCTCAGAACCTCAGACTGTGGCTTTGTCTGAAGACAGGGTCTTTGCAGATGGAGTCAAGTTTAGATGAGATAAAACTGGGTTGAGGGGACCCTAAAGCCCATGACTAGTGTCTTCATGAGAACAGAGGCAGAAAGAAGGCCAGTCTTGTGGTGGTGGAGAGGCCAAGACTGGGGTGAAGGAGCCACACACTGAGGATGCTGGGCCCTGGGAAGTACCTGGAAGGTCCACTCAGAGGCCTTTAAGAGCCAGTCCTGTGCCCTTGAAGTCTGTATGTGATGAGCTCTGCCCAAACATGATTTTGGATGCTGCCTTAGGGACTGGAGAGAGCACATGTTTGTAGTTTCAGACCCCCAGGATTGTGATCTGCTGTCACAGCAGTCCCAGGCACCCACTTGTTCACATATGCACCCACGTGATGGGGAACCTCCACCATGACTTTTCCCGGCAATGTCTTCAGTCCCCAATCCCAGGGGTCCATAAAGCTGTGACTGAGGCCTGGCGCTGACACCCAGCACACGCTCAGGGAGGCCAGCATTCCCTGGTGCCCATGCTGCCCTTCCAGCCACAGCCCTCATCCCATTCCTAAGGGGTCACATCAGAACAACACCACGGCCATGTTGTTTTGTCTTAAAGGAAGCAAATTCACCTCTTTTGCACCCCAGCATGTGCACAATGACCCCGATGTCGAATGTGCCCAGAGTGTCCCATTGTTTCTAAGGATCTGAGTAGCTGCTCTCCCACCTGAGGAACACAGGATTGCGTCTGCTGTGACTCCCCTGAGGTCTCACACTGGTGGCTGGGCCAGTGGTCCCTGAGAGGCCCCTTGCACGGGTGGCCTAGGCCAAGGATGCTCCCGTGGCCCATGTCCCTCAGTGTGTCCTGAGTGGCCTCGAGCTGCCCTCTCCTTGCAGCACACGAGATTGCAGCCAGCTTCCTGGGTCTCTGCAATGACTGTCCATGGGCTTTGAGCTGCTAGAGGAGGCAGTGGTGCCCAGGCCCAGTACCCTGTTGGCCCCAGTGGTCAGCTCAGGACATCATTGCTGGGTGCACTGGAAAAGGATGGAAGAAGTGACTGGGGATGCCCTGAGCCATACCAACTCAATGCCCAGTCCCACCCACTGCAGCCTCAGGAAGGCCTGGAAGTCAGGGCTCCTTCACCAGGGTGAGTAAGGAAGGGTACATATACAGCCGGGAAGGAAGAGTGAGCAGTGGCCAAGGGCCACCCTCTAGAGAGCCACCGATGACAGCACCATAAAGGCTCCCGCACAGCAGACCTGCTGTGGAAACCTGGTGTCTCCTGCTGTGGAAACCTGGCTCTGGGTCTGGCTCAGGTGTCCCCTGCTGGGTGACCTGGCTCTGGGTCTGGCTCAGGTGTCCCCTGCTGGGTGGCCTGGCTCTGGGTCTGGCTCAGGTGTCCCCTGCTGGGTGGCCTGGCTCTGGGTCTGGCTCAGGTGTCCCCTGCTGGGTGGCCTGGCTCTGGGTCTGGCTCAGGTGTCCCCTGCTGGGTGGCCTGGCTCTGGGT
>PVKB01007620.1:0-31115 GCA_004027205.1 Ctenodactylus gundi
CCCCCCCCCCCCCCCCCCCCCCCGGCCCCCATCCTTTCTTCCCTGTCCATTCTACCCGGAAGTTCCGGCTTTGGTTCCAGTTTCCTCTGACTCTTGTGTGGCGGCTCATAGGTTATGATCCAGAAAGCTCTGAGGCAGTGGGGTTGCAAGGGTAGAAACTGACTGCCTTGCACACCCTTGACAGCTGTCCCCTTTTCTAGACTTCAGTTCCCTGCTGAGGGTTGGCATTTTTACCATCCTCTCCATGAAATGGGCACTCGTGTTTTCCCCTAAAATACTTATCTGATGAGGTGTCACTCAGCAGAAATTTGGTGACACTATGTAGCCTAATAACACTGCATGGCGCTTGAATTTGCTTACACACTGTGCTGATAATATCACAGCACCATGAAGGTAAGTATTACCCAGATTTATAAAACAAAACCGGAAGGGGTGAAACAGAAATCAGGTAGTGAATCTATGCTGCTTCTGCTTTCAGATTTCTGTTGGTTAGTTTCCATAGACTACATTGTTATTGGGGAAAAATAAATCAAGCTGATTCTCTGAACCAAGGGATACAGGAATCTAAGGCATCAAATGATGACAGCAGAGCTGGAAAGCACCTTAGAGATCACATGCTTTATGTCATCACATGATGGATGGCAGCAAAGGGGAGGGAAGATTGAGCCACATACCTAGGGTCACTTGGAGGCAGAAAGGCGTTGATGAATGAGAGTAGGCAGAGGATGTATTTTCAGGCAGTGGGAAGTTTTACTGAACCAAATGATTTTTTAAGTCAAATGTTATTTCCCCCTGTTTTATTTAAAATATTATATATATTAATAAAAATATATATTGCTTTATAATTTTTATATAAATGCTTTATTTGGAGCCTGTCAGAAAAGATAGGCTTTTTTTTTGCTTGCTCTCCTCTCCCATTCTTCTAATCTCACCAGAAACAAGATTAAAACTCCATATGTATCTTGCCATATTGTTTTTCATATATATACATACATGATAATGATTTTTGATCACTGTTTTTTTTTCAGATATCAGGTAATACATTACTATATATTTTTTCTTACTGGCCAGGACCTCATGGAAACCTCTCCAAGTCAACTGACACAGTTCTTTCAGTTCAGTTGCTAGCAAATATTTAACAATCCACAGTTTGTAGTCTTACTTAGTCAGCCATTGGCTATGTGATGGCCTTTGCTCTGATTCCAGTTTGCCACTCTAACCCATGACTACATAAGTAGCCTTGCGCCGGTACCCTTATGTTTGTATTTCTGCAAGGCGGTGTCTGAGAAGCGGGTTGCTAGGTAAATGTGGTGTTAAATTCATAGATGTTACCAGATTAACTTTGAGATGGGTTGTAAAGTGCTACATTTCATCGCTGTAGGTCCAGTGCTTGTTCAGCTGTGCCCCTCACAGATCTAGATTTTTTGGCTCCTTTTTGTTTTGACAAGCCAACAGATAAGAATTTTTTTTTTTAAATTTGGAGTGGTCTTTCCACAACTGCCAGTGAGTTTGAATATCTTATTTGATATATGTCAGAATTTGGATTTACTCCTTTGTGGATTATCCGTTGGTGAATTTGGACCATTTTCATTACATTTTTTTCTCTTGTTCTTCTCTTTTGTCATTTTTAGAAGAATTCCATGAGAAGCTAGATATTGACCCTTTTATATGTCTCTGTTAAATATATTTTTCAAATTCGTCATTGATCTGTTATTATTGCTAATATTAATTTTTTACTTTCATTTTTTCATGCAGATATCTATTTTGTGTTTTCATATATGTCCATCTTTTATGACTTTTGGATTTCTTGCCTTTGTTACGAATATTTTCTTTAAATTCTATACATGGTTTCCTTGATTTTTTTCTTTATGTATTTATATGATCATACTTTTAACATTTAAGTTTCTAGTTTGTTTGAAAATCATGTTAATGAATGATGCATATCAGAGGTCTAACATTTTCCCTTAATGGATAACCAGTTATGCCAGCATCATTTATGGAATAACCTAACCATCCCACTGGAAGCTCCTTTCTTTAACTGATATCAGTATTTCATAGATAAATAGATCATCAATCTTGAGATATCTCGGTATTCTCTTTTCTTCCCCACTGAGTCCTGGTAATGTAATTTTGATAGAGAGTAATTACAGAAGTTTGTTGGATAATTTTATGTTTGATAAGAAGAATTTTCCTTATAGTTCATTGATATTATACTTTTCCAACCATTTTTAGGCATATATTCTTACAGTCTTTGTTGCCAATTATCCTCTAATGCCTGCTGGAATCCTAATTATCATCACATTAGTTTATAAATGTTATTAAAACAATTACATGTTGTATTTAATATGAGATCTTAACGGTTCATTTTAAAGACCAGACTGACACTTATAGGGATAGATTAAGTGTTGTAATGTGTTTTTTTTTTTTTCCCTGATCTCCACAGAGTTTAGACGTTGAATGATGGAGAGTAGGGAAAGTCAGTGTGGTAGCTGTAGAGGATTGCCTGAGCACCAGGCTCTGTCCTCAGTCCTTTGCTGATAAGGTCACCTTTTACAAGAGCCCTTTGATCACACTTAGGAACCCCTCAGGCCTCATAGGATCCAGAATACATCATACAGCTGTTTTTTGGAAGACTATGTCCACGTTATTTGATATCTGCACCCAACATAAATTAAGAACCCTTTCTACAGATAGGCTTGGAAGTTTCATGGCTTGGGTGGTTAAACACAGGAAACACTGTGTGATCGTACAAGCTCTGTGTGTCCTACCTTGTGCTTTCATCCGTACTCTTCCTTTTCCTTCAGTACCTTCCACCTGCCACAACTCAGCCTATGTATATCTATTAGCTTCCTGCGTCATGAAAAAAAATCCAAACGAACTTACATTTGGCTCTTTGGCTCCTTATTGTGTGAAAATGTCTACTGATTAGCATTTGCATTTACTTTTTGTGAATTGTCCACTGGTATTCTTTGCACATTTTCATATCTCAAGCAAGACTCCCACATTCGTCTGTTTCCTGGAAGAGTGTTTCCCACCTTATTATAATGTAGATAGTTCTGCAATCTTTTAGCAAACAGTGCTTTCCTTGTGACTGTCCGGGGAGCTGGGGATCCAATGGTGAACAGATGGTGGCTTTATTTTTATTTTCCACACTTAACTTCATGTGCACAAACCAATCTTTTTTACCTTGTATTAATCACTTCCTTAAAGTGACTTTTACATGGACTGCAGTCAACCAATGTTGAGTGAGTGAATATAAGAATTTGGCTATGGGTTAGTAAGTCTGGATGAAGTATGATTTTCTCAGTTCTAAGTCAGTTACTTATCATCTTTTTCCTAGCTTAAAACTCCTCCCCCTAAGTTTTGAATATAGTATATTTTTAACTTAAATGGACATGGTCATATTTTTCAGTTTGCCAGAATGAATTTCTTATTAAATAAATAAGTAGGTTTAGAGCTCATTCTACATGCCAGGACTATAATAAACATTGAGAAGACAATAGAGATGAAAATTGGATCCACATGAGTGGGATTGCCATTTTATTTTAAAATTTTAATTTAATTTAATTTAATTTTGAGATAGAGTCTTGTTGAGGAGTCCAGGCTGTTCTCAAATTCACCACATAGCCAAGGCTGGCTTTGGATTCACAGTCCTTCTGCCTCAGCATCCTGAGTATTGGAGTATGTTATGTACACTACCATGCCCAGCTAGGATTGCTGTTTTTAAAAAAATGAAAAATCAGTTTTCTTCAAATAGTACACAAGCGCAATATTTGTTAATCTAAAAAATCATAGAAACCAGTGTATAAAATAGGTAAAAATTTCAATCAGGAGCCTAAAAGAGACTTAATACTTGAGACCTATATTAAAGTTGAGGAGTAAATGTGCATAAATGAAGCCTTTGGGATTGTGGACTTAGTATTTGTAATTATAAAACTATCGGAATACATGTGAAGTAATCAGTGTCTTCAGTCCTTGGTACTGAAGAGTGAATGCTACTTGTACAATGGAGTTGCCTCCTTGTGTATTGTAAAGTTTGTTTTTAATTTAGGCATTTAGTCTTTCATACGAATGTGGGTGTAGATGAACATGTATGTATTAACATTATCTCACTTAAAAACCCAGAATAGCTGGACCTCGTGGTGTAGGCATGTGATCCTACATGTGATTCTGGAAGGCTGAGACAGGAGGATCACAAGTTCAAGCTCAGCCTGAGTGCACAATTAGCTGAGACTCTGTTTTGAAATAAAATTTTAAAAGTGGATGTGTCTCAGTACAAAGGCCCTGGGCTCAGTCCTCTGTGCTCCCCTAATTCTCTTCTCCCCCAAAGAAAATCAGAATCTATACTGGTAAGACTTATTGATCTAGCAAGTATTTACTGAGCATATAGTCTATATGAGGCACAGTTCTAAGCACTAGAATGTAGGGAAGAGCAAAACTTAGATCCCTGTTTCTGTGATACTGACACTTGGGTTAGAGATCAATGGTGGAAACAAAATAAACCACAAACTCAATACACTAATACTATAGGATATACAAAACACTATGGTAGATTAAGGAGGTGTTGGAGGGCTAAGGAGGCAAGAGAATGTTGTAGTTTAAAGCAAATTGTATTAAACATGCATAGAATTAAGGAAAATGATGAATGAACTTAAGAGCAATGTGGAAATGTAGAGTGTTATTAGAGGAGACCCAATAATGTAGGTATAGTTTAAAAAAAACTAGAAGGAATATTAGCATAATTGTACTGCTCATGTATTAGTCCATGTTCTTTTACTACTCATGGGATACCACCATCTGGACAGGTTGTAAAGGAAAGGGTATGTTTTTAGCTTTTGGTTGTTGGAGTTGCAAGGTGTAGGAGCTGCATCTAGTAATGGCCTTCTTACTGGAACAGTCTCAAGGTGGTGCAGGGCATCACATGGCAGAAGGCAGGGTATGTGCATGTACATGAAGGTGTTTTTGAGGCCTTTCCCTCTTCTCATAAGGTCTCCGGGATTCAATCATGAGGACCCTATCCACATGAGCTATCTAATTGTTACCACTTCCCATAAATCCCCACTCTAGACACCATATTCCAAGTAAATTTGCGTCCTCTTAATTTTTTACAATGAGGATTAAATTTCAAACCATGAAGCCTTTGGCGACACTGTCAGATTGTATCCGAACCACAAATTGGAAGAAGAGATATGGGAAGACACAGTGAGGTCTTTCCAATGGTACATTCAACTACTCTCAACTGCTTGTAGAAATGTTCTCAATTGAAACATAAGAAGTGGGAGTAACCCACAAAGGGGAACCTGTTCTAATATGTGTTCAATGGAGAGATTGAAATAATGTCTTGTGAATGATTTACATTTGCTTATTTTTAAATCTGTAAACACACAATAATACATGTTAGTTTTCCTAATATTATTAATAATAATAGATCTGGAATAATGCAGATACTATTGCTCTTATTTAATAAATAAACATTACTCTATTAGTAGGGAAATAGATTAGACATTAAAAAGAAAATTCTAGTCTTATTAGGTCTTCCTTAATCACAAAAATACCATTAGTAGCTTTGTATACGGAAGAGGCATTAAGTACTTATAATAAACACACCATCATAGGAAACACACACGCATGCCTGCATGCACACATGTGCACGCGCGCACACACACACACACACACACACACATATATATTCAAAAGCTTTGACACTTCCAACACAAGAATAGAGTTTTTATTTTTGTTTCCCCTTTCTCTGTTTTACTATAAAGGAGTTAGATCATTGGACTAATTCTTTCAAATAATTCCATGGGATGAATTAATTACATCATGTGATCCAAGTCCATAGGCACTGCTGAGATTGTTTACAACAGGTACAAGAGGTATCTGAATCCATCAGATATTTTAGTTGTTGTTCTTTTTGGCAGAGAGTAAGAGCTGAGTGAACAATTTGTTGCTATAAATACACTAAATTGTTGTAAAGCTGTATCCTGTTGGAAGTGATCTCATCGAAGATGTCTGCTGGTGGTTAGCAGTTTTCTGCCATACGGAGCAGGATATTATAGTAGAATTTTGTTGGAGAGCCTTCAGAGTTAAAGCTTGAAGGAATCTCCCTGCCCATAAGTAGAGATCGTGAGTGAGATATAAGCACAAGCTAACCTCAGTCTACACAGGGACTACTTATGAGTCTCTTGCTTTTGGGCGTTACCCAGGTCCCGGGATT
The DNA here is from genome assembly GCA_004027205.1 of Ctenodactylus gundi. Taxonomy (NCBI): domain Eukaryota; kingdom Metazoa; phylum Chordata; class Mammalia; order Rodentia; family Ctenodactylidae; genus Ctenodactylus; species Ctenodactylus gundi. The sequence continues at coordinate 6,218 of PVKB01007620.1, forward strand.
GCTCTGTGAGGCAAACTGTGCTATGTGTATAATGAAGTATTAGAGAGAAGGCCCATTTCTTCCTTCTTTGTTGATTTAGCACAGACCCTTTTGAAAGGATGCTGTTCGCACCTGGTTAGGTTGCTACTGTGGCATGCTGTTTTCCTTCCTTGTCTTCCTCCTGCATCCCTACTCAGAAAAACAAGTATCTCTTCAACAAGGGGCAGTTGAGCAGAATAATCCACTGATCACGTGTGGCTGCCCATCACTAAATATGTGCTGAATCAAAATTAAAAATGCTGCTAAGTGTGAAAGACAGATTCCTTAGTATTAAAAACAGATACGCAATATTTAATAATCTTAGTTTGGATTTGGAGTTAAATGCAATATCTGGTAAACTTAATTTTACCTGTTTACTCTTTAGGTTTTTTTTTTTGCTATTGCTGTTGTTAAATTTAAAATCACATGCATGGCTTTTATCTTATTCTTGTTGCACAGCTAGTCTCTTCCCTCCGATTTCTCCTTCAGTTACCCTGAGGAAATCTTCAAAACCAACTCTAGATCTTTTCCTTCAGCCCATTGAAAGACATTCACATACATACATGTGTGTCTATGTGTGTGTCAGAATGAGTGGTGGGAAAAAATTTCATGAGAAATAAGGGGCAGAGGAAGAAGAAAGAAGCAAGTCATTTGGCCAGATGGTCTGAGGGGCCACCTACTCTCACTTTAGGTAGGAAGAAAGAGTAGCTGAGCACAAATTAGCTCCCCCATGGGCCAAATTTACTGTGTTTTAGAATAGGATAAATCACTGAAATACCAGATTCAGCTGAATTCAAATGTCATTTCACATATAGCTTTGTAACTTCAGTAGAGAAGCAAACATGGGGTTTTAAGAATTACTGTTGTTGGGGCCCACAGCTGAGTCTGGGCTTGGCAAGCACCATGCAGGGCCACTCCAGAGGAGCCTGGTAGACCTCCCGGATACCTTCGCCACCACCTCTTGCCTCAGGGGCCTACAGTGCAACCCGGGCTTGGCAAGTGCTGAGCAGGGCCGCTCCACAGGGGGCTAGTAGGACTTCCAGACATCTTCCCTACCGCCCCTCGCAGCAGAGAGCTACGGTGGTTCCGGGGTCAACAGTAGGTCTCCTTGCCATCTTCTCCACTGCCCCTCACAACAGTGGCCAGCGTGGACACTGGGCTTTGCGAGCACTGGGCAGAGCCTCTCCAGAGTAGATCAGTAGGACTCCTCACCACCTTCCCTGTCACACCTCACAGCAGAGGCCCACACAGAGATTGGGTTTTGCCAGTACCAGGTAGAACTGCATCACACTAGACCAAGGGGGATCTGCTGCGATTTCCACTGCTCCTTTCAGAGGTGGTCAGCGTGGAGGCTGTGATCTCACAGCCTTGTGCAGAGCCGTACCAGGGGGAATCTCTAGGAGAAAACCAGGGACAGACAACCAGAGACAACCAGAGACATCCGAACCAAGAAGAAATGTGGAAATAAATATACTTCAAAAAGTCTTGACAAGCCAGAAGAGCATACTAGAAATCCTGAAAACGCAGAATCTAAAGATAAAAACGATGGTAACGTCAGGGCCCAGAAATACATTGAATTAAAGCAGGAATTAAAACAGGAATTAATGCAGGAAATGAAGCAGGAAATAAAATTCAGAGCAAGAGCTACACCAAGATCTAGCTAAGCTAAAAGCAAGATTTGAGAAGCAAGTAGAGGAGATCAAAGAAGAAATGAACCAAAAGATAAAGAAGGCAATACAAGATATGAGAGAAGAACACAACTGAGACATAAGAAAAATAAATGCAGAAATCCAGGAAGTGAAAAACACACAGGTCACAATAAGTAACGGTATCGAACAGCTTCAAAATAGATTATCAGACTTAGAAGACAAAATGACGGAGCAGGAACAGAAAGACCATAAAGAACGCAAAGTAAAAAAAGAAGAAAGTGAATCATTACAAAGACTGATAGATGATTCAAAGAGAAACCTGAGAATTAGGGGAGTCCAAGAGAAGACCGAGGACGAAACAAAAGGATTGAAAGTCATATTCAAGGAAATTATGGGAGAAAATTTTCCAAATCTAAGAAGAGAAATCAACATTGAACTAATGCAGGCATATAGAACATCAAACAATATGGATCAGAAGAGAACCTCATCATGACACATCATAATTAAAGTACTAGAAACCCAACACAGAGAATGCTGAAATCGGTAAGAGAAAAACAGAAGGTGGCTTACAATGGTAAGCCCATCAGGATAACTTCAGACTTCTCAGCCCAGACTCTAAAAGCCAGGAGATCATGGAGCAATGTCATTCAAACACTAAAAGAACACAAATTCCAACAAAGACTACTATATCTAGCAAAACTATATATTAAACTTGAGGGAAAAATTAAAATATTCCATGATATAGAAAGCTGTAAAAAACTTGCAGCCGCTAAGGCATCACTGCAGAGAATTTTCAAAGGAAACTTGGATAGCGAAAGAAAGAGAGACCAATGAAGTGATCCCAGAGGAAAAAAAGACAAAAGGTAGAGGAGACTGAGCTGAGAAAAAAGTACAGCCAGTAGACAACATGGAAAATCTAAAACTATGGCAGGACACAGCAGACATACCTCAATAATTGCCCTAAATGTGAACGGCCTCAACTCACCTATCAAAAGATATAGACTAGCTGACTGGATCAAAAAACAGAAACCCACAATGTGCTGCCTACAAGAGACACACTACACCCACAAAGAAAATCATAGACTGAAAATAAAAGGTTGGAATTCAGTATTTCATGCGACAGGACCCAGAAAACAAGCAGTGGTAGCTATATTAATCTCAGGCTCATCCGATTTCAAAAGAAAACAGGTGAAAAGAGACAAAGATGCCCACTACATACTCGTTAAAGGAACACTAGAACAGGAAGAAATCACAATTATCAATATATGTGCCCTGAACTCTGGAGCACCAATTATGTAGACCAAAAATTACTAGATATGAAAGGACACACACACCACAATACAACTATAGTAGGGGACTTTAATATCCCACTATCACAAATAGATAGATCAACCAGACAAAAAATCCACAAAGATATACAACAGCTGAAAGACACTATAAAAACTTGGACATAACAGATCTTTGCAGAGTTTTCCATCCAACATCAACTGAATGCACGTTCCTTTCAGCAGCACATGGAACATTTTCTAAAATAGACCATGTCCTAGGACATAAGTCATCCCTAAGCAAGTACAAAGGGATAGAAATTGTTCCCTACATACTCTCAGACCATAGTTGAATAAGGCTGGAACTTAACAGCAGCAGAAACAGAAGAAAATACACAAACACATAGAAACTTAACAACTTACTGCGGACCAGACAATGGATTACGGAAGAAATTAGAGAAGAAATCAAAAACTTCATAGAGTTAAATGATGATGGAAATACATCATATCAAAATCTGTGGGACACAATGAAAGCAGTCCTGAGAGGAAAAGTCATAGCCATAAATGCACACATCAAAAGAACAGAACAGTCACAAATAAATTCGCTAATGATGCACCTTACGAACCTAGAGAAACAAGAACAACTTAACTCAAAAGGCAGTAGAAGAGAAGAAATGATAAAGATCAGATCTGAAATAAATGAGATTGAAATTAAAAAGACAATAAAAACGATTGATGAGTCAAAAAGCTGGTTCTTTGAAAGAATTAACAAAATTGACAAACCTCTTGCTAACCTCATCAAGAAAAGGAAAGAAAAAGCACAGATTAGCACACTTAGAAATGAAAAGGGTGAAATTACAACAGACTCTGCAGAAATCCAGACTATTATAAGAAATTACTTTGAATACCTATATTCTAACAAATTTGAGAACTGGGAAGAAATGGACGACTTCCTGGATGCATATAAAATAGCAAAATTAAATGAGGAAGATACAAAAATCTTGAACAACCCACCACACACACAGAAATTGAAGCAGTAATAAAAGCTCTACCTACAAATAAAAGTCCAGGCCCAGATGGATTCACAGCAGAATTTTTTCAGTACTTTAGTGAACAACTAACTCCAGTCCTCCTTAAACTATTTCATAAGATAGAAAGTGAAGGAATACTATCAAACTCATTTCTTGAGGCTAGCATCACACTAATCCCAAAACAAGACAAATACTTAACCAGGAAGGAAAATTATAGATCAGTATCCTTAATGAATATAGATGCAGAGATCCTCAATAAGATTCTGGCAAAGAGAATCCAACAAATATCAGAAAGGTCATACACCGTGATCAAGTGGGCTTCATCTCTGAGATGCAAGGCTGGTTCAACATACGTAAATCAATAAACGTAATACACCATATCAATAAAAGTGAAAACAAAAAACCCATGATCATCTCTATTGATGCAGAAAAAGCCATTGAAAAAAATCCAGCACCCCTTCATGATAAATACACTGAGGAAAATAGGTATAGAAGGGCCCTACCTAAAACTCATAGAAGCCATGTATGCTAAGGCTACTGCAAATATCATAGTAAATAGAGAAAAATTGAAATCGTTCCCTTTCAAATCAGGAACAAGACAAGGCTGCCCACTTTCACCACTCTTATACACCATAGTCCTTGAAACACTTGCTATAGCAATCAGAGAAGAAAATGTAATAAAGAGAATCTGCATTGGAAAGGAGGAGGCCAAACTTTCCTTATTTGCAGATGATATCATTATCTACAGGGAAGATCCTAAAAACTCCACTACGAAACTCCTGGAAATAATAAAAGAATTTAGCCAACTCACAGGCTACAAAATTAACGCTATAAAATCAATAGCTTTTCTCTGCACTAACGGTGAACTCACAGAGCAAGAACTCAGAAAAACAATTCCATTCTCAATAGCTCATCAAAAAGTTAAATACCTAGGAGTATACCTAACCAAGGAAGTGAAAGACCTATATAAAGAAAACTATATTACATTGAAGAAAGAAGTTATAGGAGACACTAGAAAATGGAAAGGCATCTCCTGCTCTTTGATAGGCAAAATAAGTATAGTCAAAATGACTATAATACCTAAACTGATATGTAGATTCAATGCAGTTCCTATCAAAATACCTACAAGTTTCTTCAAAGAACTTGAAACAACAATTCTTAAATTCATATGGAACCAAAAGAGACCAAGAATAGCCAAAGCAATCCTGAGCAACAAGACCAAGGCAGGAGGCATTACAGTTCCAGACATCAGGCTATACTATAAAGCCATAGTTGTAAAAACAATTTGGTACTGGTACAAAAATAGACAGACCAGTGGAACAGAACTGAAGATGCAGAGACAAACCCAGATAGATACCCTCAATTACTTAATCTTTGACAAAGGGGCCAAATGCACCTGTCACCATGCACCAAAATCAGATCAAAGTGGATCAAAGACCTAGACATTAAAAGTGAAACACTGAACCTCCTAGAAGACAAAATAGGCAAATATCTAAAAGACCTAGGGGTAGGCAAAGACTTCCTGGGCACACCAAGAGCAAAAGAAATTATCCCCATTATCAACAAATGGGGTCTTGTCAAATTAAAAAGCTTCTGCACACCAAAGGAAACTATCAACAATGTAAAAAGAGAACCAACGGACTGGGAAAAAATATTCACCACCAACATCTCAGATAGGAAACTCATAACTAGAATATACAAGGAGCTGAAGAAAAGTAAACCAACCAAAATAGAGGATCCTCTTGAAAAGTGGGCAAATGAAATGAAGAGACATTTCACTCACGAAGAAGTACAAGTGGCCAATAGATACATGAAAAGATGTTCACCATCTCTAGCCATAAGAGAAATGCAAATCAAAACAACACTGAGATACCATCTTACTCCAGAGAGAATGGCCTATATCAACAACTCAAATAGCAATCAGTGCTGGCCAGGCTGTGGGGAGAAAGGAACCCTCCTTCACTGCCGGTGGGAATGTAAATTCGTACAACCACTTTGGAAAGCAGTATGGAGATCTCTCAAAAGACTAGAAATAAATACCCCCTTTGATCCAGTGACACCCCTCCTGGGAATATATCCAAAAGAGGCCAAAACAACACATAACAGAAATATATGTGTACCCATGTTCATAGCAGCACAACTAACAATAGCTAAAATATGGAAGTCACCAAAATACCCATCAACAGACCAGTGGATACACAAACTGTGTTATTTATACACAACGGAGTACTATGCATCTATAAAGTCCAGCAGCGTGGAGGCTTTTGCGGGCAAATGGAAGAAACTTGAGAACATCATGCTCAGTGAAGTGAGTCAGACGCAGAAGGTGAAACATAGAATTGTCTCTCTGATATGTGAGACCCAGATCACAACTCTTATGGAACTTAAAATGAAAAACAAAGTGAAACAGGAGAGTAGGTAGGGGAGAGAGGGAGGGTGGAGTGGGTAGGGGGATGGAGTAAAGGAGAGTGGGAAAGTACTTGTTACCTTGACAAGATACGTAAGTGCACAAAATGCTCTACTTCATTGTAAACCTTAAATTTTGCACTTGTACATATCAATAAAATGGGGGAAAAAGTATTACTGTTGTTGCTAATCCTAGTTAACTAGGGTGATAAAGAACCTACCTGTGGAAATAGGTAGTGATAGTCCTAATTTGGGCAAAAGGTGTAAAATATACTTTGCTCTACAGTATCTTATAACAGAAAAATTTCTGGTTAAGGTAGACTGTTAATGGCCCTATAATTCATATGTAAATACCCAAAATAATGTCAGAAGGTTTTTTGTGGGGGGAGAACTGGATGTTATTGTTAATCTCAATACTTTCATTACATGTTGAGTAAAAGGGTATCAGGTGGAATCTTCATTTTAAGAAGACAAAGGAGCATCTTAAAGATCAAGCTTATGTGACTAAGTTAATGATTTAATGTTTTATATGCCAGGTTTGCTATAATCTTGTCATAGAATGTGAAATGGCAAAATGGAATATTTTCACTGTTTTATGACTTAAAATAATTAGATAGGTAGTAAGCCTAGGGAAGTAAATACCACATGAGCAATAATGCTTCGGTCGGGCATGTAGCTCATTTATAGAATACTTCTCTAACATGTACAAGGACCTGGGGTTCAGTATCTAGTGCCACCAAAAAAAAAAAAAAAAACCTCACCAATAATGATGTTCAGGAAAATGGAGGGCAAAGACATTCCAGCCGAATGCTGTCCAGTAGAAATATGGCAAAAGACACATGTCATCTAATGCTCCCTTGTGCTGTGTTGATGGATTTCTGCAGCATGGAGAAAGGTGAGTATATGGGAGAGTGTGAAGGGTTAGTGGAAAGAAAAGGACACTGTGGCCTTGAAGCTGAAGCTTTTTGTCTCCATATGCAGTATGATCATGGAAAGCAGTCCAGAATGTTAGCAGACTTTAAGATGACTGTAGAGTGACACAGTTTCAGAAAAAGGTGGTGTGACAGTTGGTATCTTATTTAAAATGAGAGGAATTCAGCCCAGAGAAGCAAAGTAACTCATCTTGAGTCCTACAACAGAAGTAGAAGTAGAAACAGCACACGGTTTGATTCTCACTAGTCGCTGTGCTGTGACCTAAGGGTTCCATGATGATCAGGATAGTCCTTGTCCTCACTGTATTGCAGCAGAACACAGGTTCATCTCATTGTGTCATCTCTGCCTCTTGACACACACACACACGTGTGTTGTCCCCTGACCAATTTTTGGGTGAAGCAGGAGGGAGAAACAATACTTTGAAAGACATTTGTGACAAGTCCCTAAGTGTTCCAGGATGTAGGATTTTTTTTTCTCCGTTCATGGAGGGTAAAACTTGGAAAGAAGCAGTGGAATCCTTTCCTACGTAAACCATACTAAACAATATCTTCAAGGAGAAGAAAAAAGAATGAATTCTGCTGTTGAAATCACACAGGAAACTGCCTGGTGGGCTGAATGAGGAGCTGAACTCAAGCCCTGCGCTCCCCAAGTCTCCATGTGTACAGCTCCACCCACCAAAACTAATTGACTTTACAGACACCTTGGCAGGCACCCTGCATTTTGGGGCCTGGAGTGTGCTGTGACTTGGCAGCTGCTCAGGTTTTGGGCAGCTCTTTTAAGTTCCAAGGGGCACACTGCCATGGGATGGTCTTGACTGAGAAACAAAATTGCCTGTAGTCTTGGGAGGTTAAGTTTTAAAAAAAAAAAAAAAGTCGTTACATCAGCACACATCTCCCAAAGGATAACTTACAGTGCAACATTTCATAAACTTTGAGACATAAGTACAAAATCCTCCACAGCTCCTTTTTTCGTTTTGTGCGTTTATACTTTCAATCACTGCTTATGTGGGTGCACATTGCTTAATCAGGGTGGGTATGTGATTTTATAATTTTTGTGCAATCAGATTAATCTCTGACTACTTTTCCACGATGCTTCTAATTCATCACAGTTGTTCTTTTAGTGACTGTGTCACATTTCAGTTGGCGATTCTATCTTGTTTTGCTTAAACTTATTGTTAGCTAAGTTATTCAACAGGATACTCCTTAGCCTATACTGAAAATAGCTGAATGCTTAGAGTTTTCACAGTAAAATGAGAATTAAACCTAAATACAGATCACATGAAATGGATCTTAGTGAGACAATACATGCTCATATACAGAGAGTCTCAGGCCTTCAAACAGCCCCGAATCAAAATGCTTTCCAAGTGTCTTTTGGCTTAAAGCAGTTACGCAAAATTGGTGCACATTGTGGGCTCGGCTAACCCAAAAGTTAAAAAGACCTCTTTTAGCAGCACTGATCCTTCTTATAATAGGTCAGAAATGTAGATATCTTCACATTGGCACATGACTGCCACAGTTTCATTTTAAAAATATGGTCCCCATGAGCTGAGGGGTAAATTGTTTACTGCCTCTTGAATCCTAAGGAGTATGTGTGAAAACAGCCAATGGTCTCACCTTCTTAATCAGGGCTGTTAATCCGTACTTCTTAGAAGAGAATAGGGTATGAATCAACTTAAAATTTTAAGTCTATGGGAGAAAGTTATAAATAAGAATACTGAGATAGTAGTGAGTAGTTCTAAGTAAGATAGGATCCATTGTAAAGCTGAGTCTCTGTCAGATTAAAAATTTATTCTCTGCTTATTATTTTTTTTTCTTATTTGGTGACCCGATAACTTATTTATTGATATGAGCTTGGGCAATGACATGAACTTCTTTAGTTTTCAGTTTTTCCCATTTTCTACCCAGAATGATTACATCTACCTGTTTCTTGAAATTGGGGTAGGAATCAAATGAAATGTTGGAAACTGTAAATTCTTCTGATAAGTTCAAGGTAGATGCTACTAGTAGTCATGTGTAGATGATCCCCAGAGAGGATCATTGGCTAATGTGATCTGTATAGGTGTGTCCAGGTAGAACATGAAGAAGTCATGCCAGCTCACATCAGCCATTTGTAAATAGCCATTCCCAGGAATAAGAAAAAGTGCCATCTAAAATGAAGGACAGTCTGTGACTAGAAGAGCATCTTTTCTGTTTATTTGAACACTTGGGCTTGCTTTAAATTACACACAGACTATGTGGTAAAATTTTGCCTGCAGAGAGTCAGCCACATAGCTTCCCACAATGTCATGAGAGGCACATGACCCACTTTCTGTGGTCTGAGCTGAAAAATAACCCAGATGTGTGCATTGCCACAACTGCCTATAAAACATTTGGTGGAAGACACTTTACATTCACATTTTAAAAAAGAATTAGTTTTCATTTGTTTTGCTGAGGTTTGGGGTATAATTTTTTTCTCTCACGTGCATTTCAGAAGCATATCCACAAATACTGAGAGACATTTCTGCCCTTCTTGTGTTAGAATACAAATCTACACACATGAAGTATTTGTCCTGGGCAGATAGGAAATAATTGATCATGTCATCATCCTCTTGGTCTGGATGTGCCCAGGTACACAGGTTGATGGATTAACTCATGCCATGGAAAACATTTCAATGAATCGCAGCTTCGGGGCATGGACTATTGTCATGGTACTGGGAAGAAGTAAGTGATGATACTATCTTTACTTTTTGGGATAGCCTGGAACATTTTCTTTCAAGGCTTTGAAAAAGTTGAAAGAAGCTCTCAGTGTATACTTTCATTTACACGTGGGGGAAAGAAAGGCCATTACATACAAGATGCAGACCACGTGTCTACTGAGTACCAAAAGAGAGGAGAGGACATCGATTGGGATGACCTCTAAGGATTTATGTCGTGTCAGTGATGACTTCTGAAGGGAGGTGGGAGTTGCTTCTCTCTATAGGGTACAGCTCTGTTGATAGTTGTCTGCGATTGTCTTTGACCCTGCCCCAAAGTGTTGCATTGCATCTTTATCTACATAGTTTTACTAAAGCTTCATCATAGTACTATTTTTGAAATCACTCTTATAAAAACAAGGGCTCATTTCTGTTAAGTAGTTGGGCAGTTGACAAAAGGGACCTGTCTTGTTAATGAGGGAAGGGGGTCTTCAAGACCCTAAACAGTCAAGAGTCATGTCTTTCTTCTCTGTAATGTTCTCACTCAGATGTGGTCTGTAAACCAGCTGAACAGAAGCACCTAGAGAGCTTATCTAAATGCAGACGCCAGGGTCTAATCCTAGACCTGCTGGGTGAGAATCTGTGAGGCAAGACCAAGGGTCCATAGGCAATTCTGATGTTTGAAAACATTCTCTTAATGCTTTGTAGAGGAGTGCTTTTCAAAATGGACCCACAGAATAGGCATCACCTGGAGCTCATTGGAAATGCAAATACATGTGTCCTACCCCAGGCTCACTGCCTCGGACTGGGGCTGGAGCTGAGCCATCTCTTTTAGCCAGGTCTCTATGGGAGTTTGATACACAGTGTCTAAGAAGCACTGATGTAGCACGCATCAGTTTCCTTCTTTGTAATGGTAGGGAAGGGGCTCATTAAGATAGTCCTGATTCACTTGCAACACTTGGGTTTTGTTTTTAACTATGAAATTTCACATTAGAATAACTTTCATAAGAGATTTAATTCGGTATTACATTTGATGTTTTAGTTCCCTTCCCCTTCCCTTCCCTTCCTTTCCCTTCCCTTCCCTTCCCTTCCTTTATCTTTCCTTCCCTTTCCTCCCCTGCCCTCTCTTCTTCTCCCTTCCTTTCTCTCTCTCCCTTCTTTCTCTCTTTCTTTTTTCCACCCTTTTCTCTTCTGTCTTCTTTTCTTTAATTATTTAATATTTTATTTAAAGTGCTATATAGTAGAGATTGGGGATACACTCGTGATTACAAACCACAATTCACTATCTTCTTGGAGCACACATTCTAGGAAAGGTGTATCTTACCTGGTTATGTTAATTGTAAAATTACAGTAAGTGCTTTGATGGGGAGGTGCACACTGTCATTGGAGTACCTAACAAAGGGATTTGAGTATACCTTCTAGAAAGTAACTCATCGCTTATGGAGCACTTCACTGCTAGTGAACTTTTCACATCCCATTAGGGCCTGTTTTATTTTAAAATAAATCTACATGTTAGAAAAAAATTTCCTCAGACTGAGTTAAAATATACCCCACTCTACTCTAAACTGCATGGCCCTGATTCTTGTGTCTGCATCGATCAGGAGAAAATCAGGTGCCCTTGCACTCTGTAGATCTTCACATAGATGAACATCCTTTTCGTAGTCGTTGTCGTCGTCGTCTTTTTCTTCTTCTTCTTCTTTCCTTCTTCTTCTTCTTCTTCTTCTTCTTCTTCTTTTCTTCTTCTTCTTCTTCGGTCTCACTGTGAAGTCCAGGCTGCTCCTGGACTCACCATGTGGCCTAGGCTGGCCTCAGCATTTTGGGTGCTTGAGTTACAGGTATGTGCCACCACACTCTGTTTATGTGGTGCTGGGGAAATGAACCTAGGACCTTGTACATGGCAGGTAAATGCTTTAACCTGGGTTTTTCTTTCTAAGGGTCTATGTTGCCCACTCTTATGGGCTTCCTCAGAAGTGCCCCACCATTTGTAAGATATTCTGGTGCTCACTGCAGTATGGAATGCTAAACTTGGAGGAGATGGCCTCTGTGGCCATCCTTGTCCTTGCTGTAATCTACATTTCTGAGGATAGCTCTTCACAGCTTGGCCAACAGAAAGCCGAGTGGTGGAGGAGTGGAGTGGATGTCTGGAGAAAAGGCAAACCCCTCCCCAGTAGGTACTCTTCTCTCATTTCCTGACCTACAAGTCAATCACACCCTGAACGCTCTCCCCTGGGTTTTTCTTAGTCTCAACAAGTTGACATAATCTCTCCTGGTCAAATCCCAAGTGTCTGCCCCTTCCAGCCATGCCCCTTCTCTCAACAGCACACAGTTCCATGGATATCCCACTACATCCAAATAATGAGGCTTTGGGGAGACCATTCCAGATTCAGATCATAATACCAATCTTTTGTTGCATACTTACTATGTAATATGCATATAGCCTAGACTTTCGTGGTTGTGTTTTGGGGCTCCTTGTTATACTTCATTTTGGATCCTTTCTGTAATCCAGTAGGCTGTGAAGAACTTGAACTTTAAAAATGTGATTTTTGACTTCATATTTTTAGGGATCAATTCAGTAACTAGTATATAGCTGGAAAATATAATTCACACACACACACACACACACACACACACACACTTTTTGAAGTAACTAAAAATGTTTCAGGGTATTATCTGAGCAGATTTCTCTCTGTGATGCAAGTAACTTCAGCCCTTTAACCTGCACCCATCTCATTTAAGTTGTTTATTTTCCAATAAATATTTTCATTATCAGCCAGTCTAAACTCCTTCAGGGGGCTGGAGGAATGGCTCAGCGGTTAAAGCGCTTAAGCAAGTGCTAAGCCAAGCTCTAAGTACCCGAGTTTGACTCCCCAGCACCACAAAAGCTGGACGTGGTGGCACACCCCTGTAATCCCAGCACTCGGGAGGCTGAGACAGGAGGATTGCCGTGAGTCCAAGGCCAGCCTGGGCTCTGAAGTGAATTCAGGACCAGCCTGGACCACAGAGCGAGACCCTGTCTTAAAAAAATAAAAAATAAAAATAAACTCCTTCTGTGCTCTCATCAGAATCTTGTGAGACATCAATAACTGCCTTGCAAAAGTTCAGATTCAGGATGTCTCCGGTAGCCTTCTAACTTACCAATCTGGTACATTTATCTAAAGGAAATGAGGCCAGTCTGTCTTCACTTGTTCTAGTAATCACCACTTCTTTTCTCTGTCAACAAACACTTTTCTAATTTTTATTGACAGGTCAAGAATTTATGAGATGATAGCCTTTTGTTGAAAAGCCATGCAGAATTTTTTATTATGATTAAAAATTTCTCTCAAAAACAAGTCTTAACTAGCAAAGCCTTTCTTCTATTTGTTGGAGACGCATTTATCTCCTCTGAGGAGGTTCTTATATAATGGGAAGTAGACTTACTGTTTATAATATAGTAGTTAGTATTTGCTTAGATTGGTATAAATAGGCTTTAAATAAAAATTAAAACTTTTATAGCCAGGTTGTTAAAATGAACACGACTCATTATTAATTTCAGGGAGGGGATTTTTATTTGTTTTGTCTCCTTTTTAGCAATGCCATGTCATGTTCAGTCTGAGGAATTTCAGAAGAGAACATTGGGGAAATCTTTAAGATACTGGTATAGGCAACAAATTCCTGATAGGACTCCAATCTCTTAGGAATTAATAGCAAGACTTGACAAGTGGATTGCACAAAATTAAAAATGTTCTGCAGAACAAAAGAAGTAATCAGCAGAGTGAAGAGACAGCCTACAGCCTGAGAAAAAAATCTTGCCATCTATTTATCAGCAGAGACTATCTAGAATAAAGAACTCAAAAAAGCTAACCTCAAAAGAACAAGTAATCAATAAATGAGCTGAACAGATGCTTCAAAAAAGTACAAATTGCTGATAAATATATAAAAAATGCTCGGCATCTTTACCCATCAGGGAAGTGTAAATCAAAACTACATTGAGAGTCTCTTTCCCCCAAGTCAAAATGGCTATTAACAAGAAAACAAAAATTAACGAATACTGGCAGAAATGCAGGAAAAAAGTGATCATTGTGTACTCTTGGTGGGAATGTAAATTAGCACATGTGAAGATACCATATGATGAAGCTCTACCACTGCTATGTCTATACCCAGAGGAATCAAAACAATGTACAATAGAGATACCTAAATACACATGTTCTTGTGGCACTGTTCATAATTGTCAAGTTATGGAACCAGCCTCAATGCCCATGAATGGATGAATGGATAAAGAAAATGTTGTATATACACACAGTGAAGTATTATTCAGCCAGAAAGGAGAATGACATTATATCATTTTCAGGAAGATGCATGGAACAGAAGATTGTGTTAAGCAAAATGAGTCAGACTCAGAGAGACATGTTTTCTCCCATGTGTAAAATCTAGGTAGGGTGGAAAGGACCCAAAAATAGAAGGGGACAATCAGGAAAGGGGACAATGAAAAGGGAATAAGAGAGGACAGTAGAAAGGACAGATATAATCAAAGCCTATATGTGCATTATTAAAATGTAATAGTGAAACTTACTGCCTGTGCAACTAACATACACTGAAAATTTTTATATTTAAAAGTACTAAAATAAAATAAAAAGCTTGAACCAGATGCATGATATCCCATGACCAAAATCTGGGATTATAAAGTACAACACACGTAAAAGAATGCATGCAAACCTGATGAAATCTGAAGAAGAAGATTGGATTTTATCAGTGTTAATTTCATGGCTGGCATATTGTGCTATAGGGTTGAAAGTTGTTTCCTGGGTAGGGGGGAAATTGGGTGAAGCGTATATGGGATATCTTTGTTCATTTTTACAATAGCATATGAATCTGAAGTTATCTCAAAAAGATTTTGAACATTATATTATAGTATTTTAGCAGGATTTGAAGGTCAGTGGACCTTGCCACATATTAATGTAAGCTGTTTAATCATCCTGAAACTCAGTTTCCTCATCCTCTGGAAACTGGGAAAGTAATGCCTACCTAATCAGATTGTTGAAAGGGTATATGAGACATGCCTCCTGCTGTATGGTAGGAATTCAATAAATACTGGTTACATTTGTTCTAGAGGAAAAACTAGGGCAAGTGGCCTCACTGCAGCTCCCCTAGGGCCTGCAGCTGAAGACAGTTCAAAAGTGTACACCAGCGAGGCGAACCCATAGCGCTGTAGTGAGTAATGCTGTTACATAAGTCTCACAAATCACCAAGCAGATCAGCTAACATGGCTTGGCACAGTTTCCCAATAAAATAACATAACAGAGCAGCTTCCAAACCCATTCCCAATGCAGCAGCCAGGGTGCGATGACTCCATGAGCCTTGAAGCTTCGCTGTTTCAGTTGACTCAGACCTGTTATAAATCTGTAACAAAAATGATGCCTCCTTGGCTGGCCCCTTGAATAACTTGTCCCCAAGAGGCCTAGAGAAGCTTTCCTTTCCTTGCAAAATTCTTAATCATGTCTTCCAAATGTGAGTTTTCCGTGCAGCTGCACAGATGAGGAAATGGAGAGAGACCGAAGAGAACAGTGCATTCCTAGACATTTCTCAGTCCCGAGATGCAACTGTTGAATGAGTGGCTGAAATGTGCCTCCCACTTGTCTCCTAACACATGTGTAGTTTCCCACAGCTCTGTCTATGCCCCATGGTCTGGTCAATGTTTTACCAGCAAATTGGATAGAAATGCAAAAGACAAATTTACCAAATTTCTAATAATGCTGAGGTGAAAGGGGGTTAGAAAACTGAATTTCAGTTTTTAAATGACTGGCAGCCTTTGGCTGACTGCGCTGATCGCACTAAGTTGTAATTTAATAGGGATAATGTTAAAAAACCTGTCATTCAGAGACAAAAGTAGAAGTACAAGTTAGGAGAGGTTTAGTTTGGCAAGAGTTTTAGATGAAAAGAGGTGCAGGGGTTTTACTGGACTGCAAGAAAAATATGAGTCAACAGTATGATACAGTTGTATTAAAAAAGAGGTTAGAATTCAGAAAAAGAAAAGAAATCTTCTTTATGCAATTTTCATTAGTCAGATAATGCTAGTTAGATCTAGCAAAATGTAGATCAGTTAAAATGAATCACTGAAGAAAATAGGACAAGGAAAAACCAAGTTAAAAAATATTTAAAGATAGATTGTTCAGAGAATGGCTGAAGGAAATTAAGTATATGCAGCTGATTGCAGTTTTTAATAATCATATGAAAGGAGTAAATTTGCCTGGTTTTCTATGAAAGGGATAAATAGGATTATTGAGAGAGAGAGAGAGAGAGAGAGAGAGAGAGAGAGAGAGAGAGAGAGAGAAACTTTATGGAAATGGATTTTGGCCCAATAGAAGGAAAAAATTTTTAAGTAATTAGAGAAGTCAAATGCTGGAAAGAACAGCTTCATTCAATTGTAAGTCATTTGTTGCTAGAAATACTCAAGCCAAGGCCAAGTGGATGTTTACAGGGAATTCTGAAGGATTCCAGTGCGGAATGAGAGCTAAGGGTAGGTAGGTGACCTTTAAGGCCACTTCCAACTTTCATGGTCGATGATTTAAGTCAGCGTGAATGCCAAGGCTGCTTTTGACATGCCAGGGCCACTTTTTCAACTCTTGGCTCTGGTACTGACCAGCTGTGTGACTTTCAGCTAAAAAATATTAACCATTTTTTGCTCCCAGTTCTTTATGCCCTATCTATAAAACAAGGAAACTGAATTTAATAGTGTTTAAGTCATTCCTAGGGCATCTGGAACATGTGGGGAAAGCAGACTTGGCTAAGTCTGCTTGCAAGGAGATAGCTTAAAGAATTGAAAGCATGTTGATTCTGGGGGCCATTGAATTAAACTCTCAATTCACTTGTTGGTAGGCACAAGTCTGTGATTGTGAATCTCGAATTTATTTCCTAAGGTCTATAGCAGGAAGCTGATCAAATAATTGGTAATCTGGGTTCTTCCCTAAACACCTGTACCTCCTGACCAGGTTCAGCAGCGCTTTTACAAACCACTTGAGAGAAATGCAGATCGTGTTACCATCACAGTGTGGTTCTCAGTTACAAAGCGAGCCTTTGTCCTTTATTTGCTTAATGACATGGGAATTGAGTTTTATTTACATTCATAAGAACAAATACTCATAAAGCAACTTACCTTGTGACAGGTTTGTTCTAAAAGTTTTATACCAATGAATTTATGGAATGGGTTTATAAGCTAAAAACTCTTATAATGAGTTTATAGATGAAATCTTTTTCCCCCATGGAAAGGCACAGTTAAAATCTAGTGTTTCCATCTTAAGGGTTAAGAGCTCCCATTCTCCAAGGCTTCATTGCTTAGTGACTCCCCTTTCCTTTGTCTTCTGTTTCATCACTCATACTTTTCTTCTTGTCTGTGTAATGGTGCTTTGTGTCCACCACCATTACATTCTAGCTGTCTTTGTCTTCCAGCTTTGCCTTCTGTCTAATGCTCATATCCTTCATAGTCTCCAGATCCCATTTCTTCAGCTATTTTTTTCCAAAAATCCTCTAACATTGCAAACATCAGTGTGAGTGTCATTCACTTTGCTGCAGATAGAGAACGTAATGGACGAGATTTAAAATTAAAAACTCCTCTAGTTCTTTGGTCAACAGAGGAAGAAATAAGAAAAGTTGTGCTTCTTGAAGGACATGAAGAATTTAAAATTTCATTCTTTGGCTGGCAGGTCTGGCCACAGTCACTCCATCCAAATACAGTATCACATTTTCTTTTGTCTCTGTTTCCTTAGGTTCAAAATGAAAACAGCTGTTAAAAATAAGAGCACATGAGTCAATGTTGGATCACAATGTAGTAATTACAGTTTCCATCTCCTTTGGTAAATTCTCTTCCAGTGTCCCTTGTGGGAAAAACACTACCAATAGTGTTGTCAATTTTATAGCAAGACCTTTATTTTTGTTTTCCAAACCTCTGAGGTTAAACACTAAATCAGTTGTCAAGCCAAGAAAAATAACAAAGAAGAAAATAGTTCAGTTTGAAAACTTGGTTCTTGGGACCTGCCCTTTCTCAAGTTTGGTTAAATCTAAATGTTAATACTAGAAAAAAATCAGTTCTTGGCCCATGTTTTGGAAGGTGGGACTGGACTTTTTAGGATCCTTAAGGTGAAGAATTGTGCTTGAGCTCCTGTTAAGACATGCCTCAAATTATAATTGCCCTTCTCCAAGTTCTTGAGACATTTTCTCTGGTAAGCAAATCTCAAGAGTTGTTCAATACCTACTAATTTATTGTCACCTTTTGGAGCAGCTTGATCCTTGTTTAGTCTACTCAGTTCCCTATGTCAATGATTTAGTCCTTGACTTGTCTCCCTGCTTTTTGAAGTCATGATAGCCAGTATTCTCAGTAACTGATAGAGTTAATGACTAGGATGGTGAACAAACAATGTGAAGGATACCTGCAAGTAAACTTTGACACAAATACTTGCTTGGATTTTCCTGTGTCTCCTAATTTCATGGTTTTGCATTAGATGATGCTAAGTCTCTGAACCGTCATGCTTTCTGAAAAAGCACGGAAAAATGTAAAGCAGAACATTTTACTTTGCTAAATGTCTCTTCTTATTTCTTCTAGATTATATGAAGCAGACAACATTTGAAGCCCAAGCCTTTTTAGAAGCTGTGCAATTCTTCCGGCAGGAGAAGGGTCACTATGGCTCATGGGAAATGATCACTGGGGATGAAATCCAGGTAATACAGGACTCAAAAGGGTCATTTTTCTCTTCTTATTGGTGGCAGGAGGTCAGGATCATTTTAATAAATGATAAAGTTACAAGAATGGAAAATATGAGGTTCTATCATTGTCTAGAAGCCTTTAGTCATCAAGTTGTTGGGCACCCATTACTAAGACCACCATACCAGACCTTCAGTGGAGTAGCCCAAAACACTGCAACAACAAAGGAAAGAGCTGCTCATAACCCAAAGAATTCTTTTTCAGATGACTTTGTCCTTCCAACCTGAAAGTAAGTATGGGGTTGGGGCATAGATCAGCAGTTAGAGTACTTGCCTAGCAAGCACAAGACCCTCAGTTCAGTTCCCCCAGCACTACGTCAGCTGATCATCCCACTCCTATAATCCCAGAAGTAAAGAAGTCGGGGCAGGAGGATTACTGCCTGTTCAAGGCCAGCCTAGATTATGTAGTGAGTTCAGGACCAGCCTGGACTATAGAGTGAGACCCTGTTTCAAAAAAAAAAAAAAAAAAAAAAAGGAAATATGAGTACTGTGTAGTGTGTTATCATGCAGTGTGTAAAGGGGCTTTAGGATCATCAAAACTGTATTTTAATCTTGCAAATTAATCTTTAGGTTCATTAGAACTATATTTTAGACTCAGATTACTTCCCTGGGAAAAAAGGAATAGTAAGATTTACCATTCAGAATTATGATAATTCAGTGAGATGTTGTTGGAGTCATGTTTGGCCCACAGTCATCTTTATCTACTGTATAATAAATAATGAAGTAATGAATAGGACCAAATTTTACATTACTAGCCAGTTTTCTACATGCTTCATTTCCTTTTTCTGGTTTTCTGTTCTCTATGATTTGGTATAATTTCCCATGATGTGGATGATCAATTGATCATGGCCTGAGCTCCTTGGTGGTCTTGGTCTCAGGGACAGTATGGCAATCCCAGAGGAAATCTGTTTAATGCTGTGTCCTGACCCTCAATGATGGTATCAGTCAGCCATGGGGATGCTGATTATGGGTATTATTTAACTACACTCTCTGCTGGGTGATGTTGATGTCCAAGAATACTGTTTAGTTATTTAATTGTTTGTTTAGCCACATCTCTAGAGTATCTCTTCTGAGGACTGCTGAAATTTTCATTAGGGAACAATATTTGAAAGATGCCAAATGACCTCTTAGCCTCTTTACAGTTGTTAAACAATTAAAATCAAACATTGTCTCATGACTTCAGACCTCCTTTTTCTTGCCACATAAATCAGAATCTTGTTTTTGGTAGATTTGAAACTAATTTATTTCCCACCTGAGCTTTATTCCAGAATTTTAATCAGTCTTGGTAACTGATATTTTAGGAAGCATGTCATTTGTAAATCTGAGAAGCCTGAAGGTTTGCAGCACTTATGCCAAGTAGAATGTGACCCCAAAACATAAGAAAGGCCGAAGCCTTTCACAGTGATTGGTTTTTTCATATAAGCAGACATATTTATTATTGAATATTTTTTAATAGAGAGAACAATATTAAAATGACACATAAATATAGATAAAATTGTATCTGTATTAATAATTGCATGAGATGGAGAAAGCAGTTATTATTGTTATTTCTATTTTGTAGGTGAAAAAACCAAGGGAGTCAATGTATAGGAGTTAAATGACTTGCTCGCTTTTCTTCATTCAATAACTATTGATACAGTGTCCAGCATGTACCAGGCTCCTTTCTGGGTGCTGTTGGTGTAGAGATGGACAAGATAGGTTCCTGCCCTGTGGAGCTGACAGTTTCAAGTCCCATGATAAGTGGACAAATAACGAAGGAAACACTATCTTCTGCCTCTTGATTCAGGGAAAGATCGGCATCAACCACAGAAAGACATGGAGTTCCATGTTTATTCCTCTCCTTGAGTTCAGCTGTGTCACTTGGTTCATATTTTTCTTTTACTCGAATTCTTATGTCAGCTCACATTCATTCACGATGTCGTTGAAAACAGTTTTAATGAATGCTTAAGTGGAGGTTGGGTATTGAGCTTTTGGTCTCTACTTTCGACTGTTTTCCTTTTGGCTGATACGTACTAAATGCTGTTCAGTGCAAGAGTGCTGCTAACTCACCATTGCTGTCTCACTTGGGCAAGTCAACACAGAAAGCATCCGGGAGAGAGGCAGCTCTATGTGTGTGGGCGTAGCTGGGTCTTTACACATATGACTCTCATAGGGCAATCATGGGAAGATTCTCAATGTTAAAAAAAATAGTGTGAAATTAAAAAAAAAAAAGAAAGTCCCAGAAAATTTGAGTGTCTTTGATGAAATCATAGATTCATGAACTGTGAGCTCTAGGGGGGCATTTCAGGAGTATTTGACCAGCACTCTGCAGGTGACAAAAAGAACATTCAGAGAGGTTGGCTGAGGTTATAAATGCAAATCTGTGGCAGAAACATGTTTTGAACCAGCTTGAAAAGTTTGGTTTAAAAAAAAATGGCCTCCAAAGCTTTTCTGTTCGGAGCCTGGAAAAGATAAAAAGTTCACCATGACCTCTATTACATACAGCGGAATGGTGAAGCAGTGTTTATACTTAAATTCATAGACAGAGAGGTCGGGCCCAAACAAGCTCTCAGATAGCTATGGAAAATGGCATAGTATAATCAAGTTTGAAAATATGATGTATTTTATTTAAAGCACTGGGTTTGTTTGCATTTCTCCTTTCTATCTGCTATACACTTAATCTTAGCCCCCTCTACCCTTGGGTCATATATTCAAAAGATTCTCGGCCTTGTGACGTTATTCTCTTCATAGTAATGACTCATACTGCAAGTATAGCAGGCCCTCATGGTGACAGTTATTTTAGGCAAGAGTCCAGGCAAAGCAGTATCTCAGAATAACTTGCCCGACAGACTGTTAAGGTGAAAATATTTGTATATCAATAAAAAAACATCAACACATTTTCTGCTTCTCCATGTAAATGTATTGAATGAGATCATGTGGGAAAGCACTCTGCAAAACGTGAAATATCTACAGTTATTTGGTATATTTATTATTTGCCTTTAAATTAGCCAGATGGTTGCGACAACAGCTCATAATTCCCACAGAGCTGAATGTGGTTTTAAGACAAAAAAAAAAAAGAATGTACATTGGAGGTCTTGGCCATTTATACCAGAGCTGTCCTCTGTTGAATGATCTTGGGTTGTAACATTCTATTAATAGATTTTTTTCACCCACAGGCATTCAGTTGGTACCAGGGCTGGCAGCCTGCTTAGACTAGGGCCTGCCTGCCTCAGGAAGTGTACAGTCTCCCTGAGCCCCACACCTTCCTTGCAGCTTTAGCACCTGAAAGGAAGCCCTGTGGCGTGACCTTCGGTGAATAAGCCTGGGTTTATTGGCTTTAATCAATCTAATGACATGTGTGGTTTCTTATATGTATGGTAAATTTTTTAGATCTCCACATCCTTATCAGTAAATTTATCCAACACACTTACTCCTTTTTTTTTTTTTAAATCAAAATTCTACTCAGATCCATTCTGTTAAAACTCTGGATCTTGTGTGGTAGGGAGGAAGGTAGAAAAATCCCTTCATGACTATGATTTAATCATTGGTTTACCTGCTTTCTCCAGAAAAGCCCAAGAGTCGAGGACCTGGTTTTTGAAGAGCTGGCCAGATTAGGAAATCCCACAGGAGGCCCCAGACAGTGAGGGGCAGTATGAGGTTGGGTTTGGAAGGGGCTGCAGCTTTGAGGAGGGTGATGGTGGAGGAATGAGGCACAGCTGGATTTCAGCATTCACTGGCTTGGCCCGTCCCATGGCTATTCCTAAATACCACACTACTAACCACCCACGTGTCACACTCCTACCCCCTCTTCTTTCCCAGACATATTTCCTTTGCAGATCCCTACGTTGTAAAATAGAACGAAATTTCTTGGAATGTTTTGTGGGAAATAACTAAAAGAAAACTGCAATAAGCCCACCCAAATGGAGCGTTCTTTTTTTGGTGCTTGTACATAACATTTGCATCTTTTCAAATGTGTTCACATTCATCCTTAAATTCAATCTAATCTCTGCAAAAGGGTAGGTTTGGATAAAGTTTCAACCAAGATGCCCCACTGATCCTAACGTCTGGCTTCAGTCTCTGTGCCTATTAGTTCCCTCCTCATGCCATGTTGGGGTCACTCTTGGGCAGATGTGTTCCACATGACGGTGCCTGTGGATTACTAATTGCCGCCTGAATCTAATCATTGGATTTGCCAATTTTCACGGAATTCGCACATGTCAGGTCCCTCTTAAGCTCCTCAGAAAATGGTGATTTATCTCTTGATTGCCTCTAGAAAGAAAGGTAAACATATCTCCACCTGTGAATTATTAGGACTAGTGGAATTCCATTTCCATTTTCGTCTTCACCAGACTAAGCAGATCTACATGGCATGTGGTAAGAGCCGCGTTTTCTGTGCCAAGCTAAGCACCTCCCAGGAACGCACAGGCAGGGTGGGACTGGACAGTTTGTCCACCACAACCTGGAATGTGCCTATTCAGTTCAGCACATGCTCAGTCAGAATGGAGCACTGGTTAAAAGCAAAATCTAGTGAATCTTATGACTCAAAAATCTTAGGAGTGTCTCCACTGGCATGAGGCTGACCAGTGAACTCAGAGAAAGTCTTTCTTAATCCCCAAAGCATAATTTGAATTTTAAAAATGAGAAATGAGAAAGAGGTCAATTTTTTGAGTAAATATTATTCAAACTTCATAAACAGATATCTTTCCTGCCTGCTTTCTTCCATTCTCAACACTGCTCTTGCCTTTTTGTAAGTCTTAATCTGTGACCTTTTATTGAAAGCTGATCTTGTGAGCCTCCAAAGACTCGTGGTAATCATGGATGTGAGCAACAGTGTCAGGGGTGGTGGAGAGGAAGAGAGGGCCCGTGGTGATGGCACATCGTAATGAATGGACCTGTGCAACGTTGCTTTAATTTGAAGAAGACATGTTTATTGATCCAAGCAAAATTTTAGTGGACATATAGAAAGAACTTCTTTAAAATGCCCTGAAAAATTGAGACAGAGCCCTATATATTGTTCAATTTACATATGCCCAATTACTCTAAATGTCTATTAGTTCTTTTTCTTGCCCCTGTTCACCCCAAGCTGTGTCTAGATTTATTAAAGACACTTTTCATAATTAGTCATATATCAGGCAGCAAGGGCCAGTAATTGACAGTATCCAGCAACTTTGCAAATTCCCTTTTTCTGTGGACCACCAAAATCAGATAGCCACTATAAAACCCAATGAAGTCTTCATTTGGTGCTCTGAACAGAGGAAACTTAGAAGGAAGGCTGACATTTCACAACAAGTGTGTAAAATGTGCCCACCCTGGCTCTGAAGAAATGAATGTGGCACAATGGCTTATTGGAAGACCCACTGTCTGGAAAAGGAAACACTGCCCTGTGAGGGATGCCATCATATGGCATCAGTGGAAATTCCAGATTGGCTAGACAGACTGTTGACCAGTTTTGGGTGGAAGGTTTCAACAAGTTTCTGGGTTTAAGGAAGTTAAACCTGAAGTCTGTGCTGAAGGTGGAGAGGGAGAAGAGAATAGGAATCTGATTTTAATATTTCCACGCCATACGGTATTTGTGCCAAGGTTGTGGTGATGGATGCATCATTAGGAGTCCCTCTTCCTGGGCACCAAGAGGAGGCCCTTCAGAACTGGAAAGAAAAGGTGTTTGCCTCCCACAGTAATCCAGCTTCGGAGACCTGTGTTAGTGAAATATGCCCCCAACGACTCCGGCCAAACAACAACGAAATACTCTGTATGCTAACTATGTAGCTTTAAAAGATAAAAATAAGAATAAAACAGCTAGGCACAGTGGTACAGGCCTGTAATCCTAGTACTCTGGGATACTAAAGTAGAGGATCATAGGTTCGAGCCTAACCTAGAGAAACTTAGCGAGACCTTGTCTCAAAACCAAAAATGAAAATGGGCTGGGGATGTAGCTCAGGGTGAAGGCTTGAGTGTGCTCCCAAGTACTATTTTTAAAAATTAAAACAAAAATCTGTGTTCTTATAAAACTTGATATAAAATAGTATTTTAGTCACCAAAGGGACACTGTCATCTAAATTGCATGTCCCTTATTTAGGATCCTCAGAATCTTTACCTTTCTGTGCCTGTTCCATTTTGGCTTCTCTACTTTCTGCAGATTGTTCCCACTCTGACAGTGTAAGATTTTTTTCTTGTTATCTCCCTTCCTTCTGGGCCGTTTTTTTTTTTTTTTTTTTT
>PVKB01007621.1:0-31058 GCA_004027205.1 Ctenodactylus gundi
TCAGGTGTTTTAAACTTTTGTTTTCCAAACAACAGAGACTCCTTTTCTTACCTATGTGTCTGTTTCCCAGAAGGGGTGAGCAATACTGAAGTGAAACTTCTATCTTCATTCCTGACTTGGAGACTCACTCTGTTTTAGTCCTGCATTTCATTCAAACTTATGTAGCAGATATGAAGTATTTTCCCTGTTACACTATTTGCGTCTGCTCAGATTCTGTTTCCTCTTTCTGAGATGAGACCCTAACCCTTACTAATAACCCTAACCCTAACCCTAATGCTTAACCTAACCCTAACCCTAACTCTAACCCCAAAATCAGACACTTTAGTTCTCACCTAGTTTTCTGTTTCAAAAACTGAGTGAGCAGCCTTGTAATGAAAGGTCTATCGGGAATTCTGATTTGGAGAAACTAACATTTATCCAGAAGCAATCTGTTATATGCCTGTGTTTTACCCAAAAGCCTGTAGAAGATACAAAGGAATTTCCCTGCTTTGCTTGTTGCCTGTCTTCAGAATATGTTCTACTCCCTGAGATGAGATCTAACCTGTAGAATTCAAGTATAGTTGGCAAGTGTTATTCTGAGTACCTGATAGAAAAACATTGAAAAGCTTTGATTTCTCTGTCATTTCTTCATGTACAAAAGTCACTTGGTTAAAAAATGCTCTTTCCGAACAACAGAGGCTCCAGTTCTAACCAACTTTCTTTGTTTCCTACACTGACTGAGCACAATAGAAATGAACACAGTATATTGACTCCTGACTTGGGGTAACACAGATTTAGCTAGACGCTCTCTGTCTTAGGCCTGAGTTTCATTGAAAAGCATGTCGAAGAAAGGAAGTAATTTCCCTGTTATACTTGTTGCCTCTGTTAAGAACGTGGTCTATGTGAGTCCCTGACATGAGAACCACACGATAGAAGACACGAAAAGCTTTGGAGTGTTGTTTTCAGTACCTCCTTTAAATGCCTTTATATGCAATGAGTTCTATGGGATTTCTCCAAGTACTGAAGTCAGGCGTTTTAAATTTGTGTTTTCCAAACAACAGAGACTCCAGTTCTTTGCTATTACTCTGTGTCCAAAACTGAGTGAGCAACATCGAAATGAAAGTGTTATCTTCATTCTGACTTTGAGAAACAAACATTTATCTAGGCGTCCTTTGTAGTAAGACTGCTTTTCATTCAAAACATGTGGAAGATATAAATGAATTTTCCTGTTATACTTGTTATCTCTGTCTGGAATGGGTTCTGTTTTACTGCCTGAGAGGAGAGCAACATTGCAGGATGTAAGGGAAGCTGGGGAGAGATTTTTTTTTTAGTACAATCAACAACCCCTTTTACGGCATGGTTTTCAGTGGGATTTCTCCATGTACTAAAGTCCGTTGTTTTACAGCTCCTCTTTCCCAATATTACAGTTAGGGTTAGAATTAGGGCTTAAAATTAGGATAGGGTGGGGGTTCGGGGTTAGTGCTTAGGATTAGGGTTAAGACCTTGGATAAGGATAGTGTTAGGGTTGGGGCTAAGGATGAGGATAAAGGTAGGGTTAGGTTTAGGTTTAGTGCCTAGGATAAGTATAGTGTTAGTGTGAGTGTTAGTGTTTGGGTTAGGGTTAAGGATACTGTTAGGGTTAGGGTTAAGGCTAACGAAGAGGATAGGGTTAGAGTGAGGGTTAGAGCTAAGGCAAAAAAAAGGCTAGTGTTAGAGTTAGGGCAAGGATAATGTTAGAATCAGAAAGAAGGATAGGGTTAGAGTTAGTATTGGTACTAAGTATAAGACTAGTGTTAAGTTTGGGGCTAAGGATAAGATAGTGTTGGGTTAGGATTAGGTTTA
Source organism: Ctenodactylus gundi (assembly GCA_004027205.1). NCBI lineage: Eukaryota > Metazoa > Chordata > Mammalia > Rodentia > Ctenodactylidae > Ctenodactylus > Ctenodactylus gundi. The sequence continues at coordinate 1,822 of PVKB01007621.1, forward strand.
GGACAGAATAAGGATAGGGGTAGGGTTAGGGTTATCCCTAAGACTAGGTATACTTTTACTGTTGGGTTTAGGGCTAAAGATAAACATAAAGTTAGGGTTATGTTTAGGTCTAAAAATAAGGACATTGTTAGTGTGAGGGCTCATGATGAGGTTGTGTTAGGGTTAGGCTTAAGGTTCATCTAAGGATAAGGATAGCGTTAGGGTTAGGGTTAGGGTTAGGACTTAGCATGAGGCTCGTGTTAGTGTTGAGTTTTGGGTTAGGAATAACAATAAGTTTACTCTTAAGGTTAGCTTTACAGTTAAATCTAAGGAAAAGGATAGTGTTGGGGGGTTAGGGTTAGAGTTAAGCCTTAGTTTAAGGACACTGTTAGAGTTAGAACTAACCATAAGGAGAGTGTTAGGGTTATGGTTGGGGTTAGGCCTAAGCATAATGATATTGTAAGGGCTGGGTTTTGAGTTAGGCATAAGGTTAAGGATAGCGTTAGGGTTTGAGTTAGGGTTATGCCTATAGATACTGTTAGGGTTAGGGTTGTTTAATCTAAGGAAGATACTGTGTGTTTAGGGTTTGACTTAATCTAAGGATAAAGAGCTTGTTAGGTATTGGCTAGAATGAGGCCTAAGTATGAGGATAGTGTTAGGGTTCCGGTTTGGGTTAGACCTAAGCATAAGGATGGTGTTAGGGTTAGGTTTAGGGTTAGGCCAAAGCATAAGTATAGTGTTAGGATTAGGATTAGGTTAGACCTAAATGTAAGGATAGTGTTAGTTTTAGGGTTATGGTCAGAGTTAGGACTATGTATCGAGAGAGTCGTATGTTTGGGGTTAGGTTTAGTCCTAAGGATTAAGATAGTCTTAGGGATATGGTTAGGGTTAGTCTAAGAATAAGGATAGTTAGTGTTGGTGATACGGTTAGATTTAGATTTAGATCTAATGAAAGGGATAGTGTTAGGGTTAGGTTTAGGGTTATGGTTAGGCCTTATGATTAGGATAGTGCTAGGTTTGGGATTAGGCTTAGAACTAAAGACAAGGACAGTGTTAGGGTTAGGTTTTGGGTTAGGCCTAAGCATAAGGTTAGCATTAGGGTTAGTGTTTTGCCTAAGTGTTAGGGTTAGTGATAGGTTTAAAGATGAGGATAGTGTTAGGGTTAGTGTTAGGCTTAAGGATAAAGATAGGGTTAGGTTTAGGGTTAGGACTAAGCATAAGGAGAGCATTAGGTTTCGGTTCAGGTTTAGGCCTAAGTAAAAAACAGCGTTAGGGTTAGTGTTATGGTTTGGACTAAATATAAGGATAGTGTTAGTGTTAGGTTTAGGGGTAGGCTAAAACATATGGACAGTGTGTGTTGAGATTTAGGTTAGTCCTAAGGATAAGGATAGTGTTCTTGTTAGGCCTACGGATAAGGACAGTGTTAGGCTTAGAGTTCGGGTAAGGCCTAAGCATAAGGATCGCATTAGGCTTAGGATTAGGCCTAAGGATAAGAATAGTGTTATGGTTTGGCTTAGTGTTAGTCTAAGGAAAAGGGTGGTGTTAGGGTTAGGGTTAGCGCTAAGCATGAGGGTAGTGTTAGGATTGTGGATTGGGTTAGGCCTATTGATAAAGACAGTGTTCGGGTTAGGCCTAAGGATAAGGATAGTGTTGGGGTTGGCTTAGGTTTAGGGCTAAGCATGAGATTGGTTTTAGGATTGGGGTTTGTGTTAGGGCTAAGGATATGTATTGTGTCAGGATTATGGCTTGTGTTAGGCCTAAGGATATGGATTGTTTTAAGGTTAGGGCTAGAGTTAGACCTAAATATAGGAATAGTGTTAGGTTTAGTGTTATGGTTAGTCTGAGGATGAGGATAGTGTCAGGTTTAGGGTTAGGGTTAGTCTATGGGTAAGTATAGCATTAAGTTTATGGTTAAGGATACGCCCCATCATGCAGATAGTGTTAGTGTTGGGGTTTGGGTTAAGCCTCAGGATAAGGATAGTGTTCGGGTGACAGGGTGAGGCCTAAGGTTGAAGATTGTGTTTCATTTAGGGTTAGGTCTAAGGTTAAGGGTTGTGTTAAGGTTAGGGTTAGAATTACACCTAAGAAAAAGGATAATGTTAGTGTTAGGGTTAGGGTTAAGTCTAAGGATACTGTTAGAGTTAGGCCTAACAATAAGGATAGTGTTAGGTTTATGGTTGAGTTTAGGCCTAAGTATAAGGATAGTGTTGGGGTTGGGTTTTGGGTTAAGCTCAAGCTTAAGGATAGCTTTAGGGTTAGGGCAAAAGTAAGGCCTAAGAATAGGGATAGAGTTAGTGTTAGATTTAGGGTTAGGCCTGAGTTATAAGGATATTGTTAAGGTTAGGGTTAGTCTAGGAAAAAGATACTGTTAGGGTTAGTGTTAGTCTAAGGATAAGGCTGGGGTTAGGGTTAGGTATAAAGTTCGGCCTAAGCATAAAAATAGTGTTATATTTAGGTTTAGGTTAAGCCTAAAGATAAGGATAGTGGCAGGGTTATGGTTATGATTAGAGGTAGGACTAAATATAGGGATAATGATAGAGTTATGGATAGGTTTATGCCTAAGGAGTAGTATAGTGTTAGGGTTAGGGTTAGGATTAGTCTATGGATATAGGGTATGTGTCAGAGTTAGGCCTAGGTATGAATATAGTGTAAGGGTTAGGGTTTGGGTTAGGCCTAAGGATAAGGCTAGTGTTAGGGTTAGGGTTAGTTTAAAGATAAGGATGATAGAGTTAGTGTTATGGTTACAGATAGTCTAAGGAAAAGAAGAGTGTTAGGGTATGTGTCATGGTTAGGCCTAAGCATTATTATACTGTTAGGGTTAGTGTTTGGGGTAAGCCTAAGGATTAGGAAAGTGTTAGGTTTAGTTATAGGGTTACGTCCAAGTATAAGGATACTGTTAGAGTTAGGCTTAGGTATAAGTATGATATTAGGATTAGATTAAAGCCTAAGGATAAGGATTCTCTCAGAGGTATGCCTAAGAATAAGGATAGTGTTAGGATTAGGGATAGAGTTAGGCCTAAGGATAAGGATAGTGTCAGGGTTAGGGTGGGGCTTTGGCCTAAATGTATGTAGAGAGCTACGGTTAGAGTTAGGGTTAGGCCTAAGGACTAGGATACTGTTAAGATTGGGGTTAGGGTTAGGCCTAAGTATATAAATAGTGATAGCATTAGAGTTAGGGTTAGGACTAAGTATAAGGATAGTGTTGGGTTTAGGTTTAGAGTTAGGTTTAAGCATAAGAACAGTGTTAGTGTTGAGGTTTGGGTTAGTCCTAAGATTAAGGATAGTGTTCAGGTAAGGCCTACAGATAAGAAAAGTGTTATGATTAGGGTTAAGGTAAGGCCTAAATATAAGGGTCGTATGAGGGTTAGGGTTAGGCCTAGGGTTAGGCTTGGGGTTAGTCTAACGATAAGTGTGGTGTTAAAGTTACGACTAGGGTTAGGGCTAAGCATGAGGATAGCATTAAGGTTGGGGATTGGGTTAAGCCTAAGGATAAACGCAGTGTTTGGTTTAGGCCTAAGGATACAGAGAGTGTTAGGGTTAGAGTTAGGGTTAGTCTAAAGATAAGAATAGTGACAGGGTTATGATAGGGTTAGTCTAAAGATAAGACAATGTTAGGGTTAGGGTTAGAGGTATGCATGGGATTAGTTTGACCCTGGAGGTGTGTTTTAGGCCTAAGGATATGGATTGTGTCAGGGTTAAGAATAGGGTTATGCCTAAGGATAAGGATAGTTTTATGCTTGGGGTTAGGGTTATGCCAAAGAATAAGAATACTGTTAGAGTCAGGGCTAGGGTTAGGGTTAGTCTAAGGATAAGGATAATGTTATGGGTTAGGCCTCAGGATGATGTTAGTGTTAGAGTTTTTTGGATTAGGCCTAAGGACAAGGATAGTGTTAGGGTTAGAGTTAAGGTTAGTCTAAGGATAAAAAGAGTGTTATATGTTGGGGTTAGGCATAAGCATCAAGGTAGTGTAAGAAATGGGGATTGGAGCAGAGAAAAAAAAAAATCCCCATGGCTCAGAAAGCCGCGGCAAACCAGCTGCAAATGGCTGGAGCTGCAGGCAGCTGCGGATGGAAGAAAGCTCTTGGGGACCTGAACATCTGACAGAACTGGGAGAGGACGGAGCACACAACCACAGAGAGGAGGTTGTGGGCGGGTCAGAAATCCTGAAGTCACATCTGAAGAGGAGGAAAGAAGCAACCAGTGCCACCCTGAGCTGCCGGCATCCACAGATCACAAACAAGGTCCGGAGGTCAGAATCTCAGCCCGAGGTAAGTGCGGATCCGGAGAAGTGGGAATTGTTGGCAGCTGGCGGCCGCAGCCTCCGAAATACCAACCTGCGGGTGTGTGTACTACAAACGCAGCATGCGCTCCCCCTAGAAAAGGCCCCGGGATCCCAGATCAGAAACAGGGCTCAGCAGCTGTCACAGGCAGTGATGTCAGCAGGAGCCATTTTCAATAGAAGGGGGTAAAAAGCCTAAGACTGAAATCTTTAGAGTAAAAGAAAGCTCAGAAGAGCATACCAGGGCTTTGGGGCCACCCTGAAACAGTGCCTAGGAAGAAACTGGCACAAGCACCAGAGAGAGGAGAAAAGAGGGGAAAAGGCTGCGGATCCCCTGAACGGTTCAGAGCACCTCTGCTCCCAGGATAGAGAGCCCCACTCTGGGGAGGGAAGACAGGACAGACGGAGAGCTATGTTGAGTGGATCAGGGGGAACAAGACACCTCAAAGAGGAGAATCATCGCCCCATTCCTCCGACATGCACCAGAGGCTTCAAGTTCACCACTGCCCTGCACAGCAGAGGCATCTAGGACCAGGAAATCCACTGCCTGTCCATCCCGTGAGCCAGAGGCTTCCAGAGGCTTCCAGGGAATTACATCACCCTGACAATCCTGAGCCCCAGAGGTTTCCAGTGGCATGTAGGACCGGGAATTCCATCGCCCTGTCTGTCCCTTGGGCCAGAGGATTCCAGAGGCATTTAGGACTGGGCCTTCACCAAACCTTTCTTTCCTGCACACCAGAGACAGCCAGAGACAGCAGAACCATAGGGAAACGTGGTAACAAATCTCCTACAAAAGGCCTGACACCCCAGAAGATGGTACCAGCGATATTGAAATTTCAGAATCCAAAAATGAAAAGGGCAAAAATGATGATAACTTCTGGGCCCAGAAATTCAGTGAATTAAAAAGCAGGAAATAAAACAGACAGTGCAAGAGCTACACCAACATAAAGCTAAGCAAAAAGAAAACCTTGAAAAGCAACTAGAGGAGACCAGAGAAGAAATATACCAGAAGATAATGAAGACAATACAAATTAGAGAAGAATACAACAGAGATATAGAAAAATTGAATGCAGATATTCAGGAAATGAAAAACATGCAGGAAATAATAAGCAACCACTTTAAACAACTTCAGAATAGAATGTCAGACCTAGAAAGAAAGTGACTGAGCTGCAACATACAGGCCATGAAGAACACAAAGTAAATAAAGAAAGCAAACCATTACAACAAGTGATAGATGATTCAAGGAGAAACAACCTCAGAATTATGGGATTCCAGGAGAAGACTGAGGACAAAACAAAAGGCTTAAAGGACATGTTTAATGAAATAATGGAAGAAAATTTCCGAAATCTAAGAAAAGAAATGAACATGGAACCCCAGGCATACAGGACATCAAATAACTTTGATCAGAAGAGATCCTCATCACTACACATCATGATTAAAATTCTAGAAACCCAACACAAAGAGAAAATACTAAAAGTGGCAAGAGAAAAACAGAAGGTGATCTACAAAGATAAGCCCATCAGGATAACTTCAGCTTCTCAATCCAAACTCTAAAAGCCAGGATATCATGGAGCAATGTCATCCAAGCACTAAAATAACATAAATGCCGACCAAGACTGATATATCCAGCAAAATTACCTTTTAATTTAAAGGGAGAACTTAAAACTTTCCACAATATAGACAGCTTACAGGAATTTGCAGCCACTGAGCCAGTATTGCAGAGAATACTTAAAGGAAATGTAGAAAGTGAAAGGGAGGCCAGTGATACCAATGACCTCAGAGGAAAAGCAACAACAGCTAGAAGAGAATGAGCTGAGAAAAAAGTATGTTAGTAATCAGTGAAATATGAGTAAATAGGTTATGAAAGTTTAAAAAATTCTGAAATAACTAAATTTGCCTTCATATCTGTCACTTTATGTATATTTATGTGGTATAGATTTAAGTTCACTTAATATAGCAATGTGATATAGTTTTAACTTTGTTTTGTTGTAGCAATTCACTTATTAGGTCACTGATGAAAATTCATGCTAAGAAAACTGATTGATGTAAAGATAACTCTGTGAATGTGCAAGTATGTACCTTCCAATATTCAGCTAAGGCATTTGAAATTTAACTTTTTTTCTTCTTTCCCAAATTTACTAGTCTTTTGAACTACATGCTTGTAGTTATTTTCTAATGTGTACTGGTGGGTAAGGCCAGGTTTAAGAATAACAACAAAGATATAGCAAAATATAGAAAAAAAAAACTTTGGTAAATATCCCATTAAAGGGATTGGTTGGATTCAGAGAAGAGGCATCAAGATTTAACTACTGTGACCCATTCGCGGAATAGGAAGCTAAGTTAGAGTGGTGACTTAAGTGAAATGACTTAGGTGTGAAAGATTAATATGTTAAACAATGTATGAAGACTTGGAAAACCCAGAACACAGATACTCTTTGGAACCATATGAAGTGATAGCCAGAGTTGGTGGAAGGGATTGGGAGGGTTTGGGAGGGTAGAAAATGGGAAGGGATTGTAAAATTGATATGATACATGTGTGTACAGAACACCCAAATTCATTGCAAATACTATGTATTACATTTGTATATTAATAAAAATAGTGGGGGAAAAGAAATGGGGTTTGGGTTAGGCATGAGCATAAGGATAGTGTTAGGGTTGGGGTTAATCTAAGGATCAGGGTAGTGTTAGGGTTAAAGTTAGCATTATGGCTAAGCATGAGATTTGTGTGAGGTTTGGGTTTGGGTTAGGCCTAAGGATATGTATTTTGTTAGGATTAGGGTTAGGGTAGACCTAAGGATAAGGATAGTTGTATGGTTAGGGTTAGGCTTAGGCCTAAGTTTAGGGATAGTGTTAGGTTTAGTGTTAATCTAATGATAAGGATAGTGTCAGAGTTAGGGTTTGGGTAAGTCTAAAGATAAGGATAGTGTTAAGGGTAGTGATAGGGTTAGGCCTCAGCATGAGGATAGTGTTAATGTTTGGGTTTGGGTTAGGCCTAAGGATAAGGATAGAGTTAGATTTAGAGTTAGGGTTAGGCCCAAGGATAAGGATAGATTGATAGGGTTAGTGTTATGTTTAGAATAAGGAAAAAGATACTGTTAAGTTTAGGGTTAGGGTTAAAGAAAAGGAGGGTGTTATGGTTATGAGTTAAGATTAGGCCTAAGCATGAGGATATTGTTAGGTTACAGGTTTAGGTTGGACCTAAGGATAAGGATGTTTTTAGGGTTAGGTTTAGGACAGTGGCAGGTTAAGTTTTAGGTTAGGCCTAAAGATAAGGAAAGTGTTAGGGTTAAGATTACAGTTAGCATTATGGTTAGAGTTAGGACTATGTATTTGGATAGTGTTAGGGTTAGGGTTAGGGTTAGGGTTAGGCCTAAGGATAAGGATAGTGTTAGTGTAAGGGTTAGGGTGAGGATTAGGCTTAAACAAAAGGGTAGTTTTAGGGTTGAGGCTTGGGTTACCCTCAGCATACAGACATTGTCAGATTTAGGGTTAGGGTTAGACCTAAGGATAATGATAGCGTTATGTTTGGGGTTGGAGTTAGGCCTAAAAATGAGAATAGTGTCACAATTAGGGTTACCCCTTAGAATAAGTGTAGTGTTAGGGTTAGGGGTAGGGTTAGGCTGAAGTATAAGGATAGGTTTAGGTTTAGGATTAGGGTTAGTCTAAAGCTAAGGATAGTATGAATGTTAGGGTTAGTGTAAGGATAAGGATAGTGTTAGGGTTAGGCCTAAGGATAAGGATAGTGTTAGAGTTAAGGTTAAAGTTGGACCTAAAGGTAAGTATACTGTTAAGTTTAGGCCTAACAATAGGGATAGTGTTAGGGTTAGGGTTAGGCATAAGCAAAAGTATAGTGTTAGCGTTTGGCTTTGGGTTAAGCCTAAGCATAAGGATTGCATTAAGATTGGGTTTAGGGATAAGGTTAGGCCTAAGGATAGTTATAGTGTTCGTTTGGGGTTAGTTTTAGGCCTAAGGAGAAAAATAGAGTTCAGGTTAGTGTTATGGTTAGAATGAGTCTAATGATAAGGATATTGTTAGGGTTAGATTTAGGGTTAGTCTAAGGATAGGAGAATGTTAGGGTATTAGTTAGGGTTAGGCCTCAGTATGAGGTTAGTGTTAGGGTTGTATTTTGGCTTAGGCCTAAGGATAAGGATAGTGTAATGGTTAGAGTTAGGGTTAGGCCTAAGGATCAGGCCATTGTTAGTGTTAGGTTTTGGGTTAGGGTTAGGGTTAAGTTTAAGCCTAAGGATAAGGATAGTGTTAGGGTTCATTAAGGTTACACCTAGTGTTAGGCCTAAGTATGAGAATTCTGTTTGGGTTAGTCTAAGAATAAGGATAGTGTTAGGTTTAGGGTTAGGGTTAGGAATAGTATAGTGTAAGGTTTGGGTTTATGGTTAGGCCTAACATTTAGGAGAGTGTTAGGGTTGGGTTTAGGGTTAGGCCTAAGCATAAAGATAGCTTTAGGTATAGGGTTAGGGTGAGGCCTAAGGACTAGGAAAGTGTTAGGTTTAGGGTTAAGGTTAGGGTTAAGGCTAAATATAAGAATAGTGTTAGTGTTAGTGTTAGGGTTAGGCCTAAGGGTAAAGATATCTAATGTTAGTGTCAGGCTTAGGACTAAGCGTAAGGATAGTGTTACAGTAAGAATTAGTGTTAGGCTTAAGAAAAAAACAGTGCTAGGATCAGTGTTAGGGTTAGGACTAAAGATAAGGATAGTGTTTGGGTTAGGTTTAGAGTTAGGCTTGAGCATGAGGCCAGTGTTAGTGTTGGGTTTTGGATTATTCCTAAGGACAAGGATAGCGTTTGGTTTAGTCCTACATATAAGGATAGTGCTAGGGTTAGGGTTAGGGTTAGGGTAAGGCCTAAGCATAAGGGTCATATTAGTGTTAGAGTTAGGCCTAAGGATAAGGATAGTGTTAGGGTTTTGTCTTAGGGTTAGTCTAAAGATAAGGGTGGTGTTAGGGTTAAGGGTAGGGTTTCGGCTATTCATGAGGAGAGTGTGTGGGCTGGGAATTGGGTTAGTCCTAAGGATAAGGATAGAGTTCACATTAGGCCTAAGGATAAGGATAGTGTTAGGGTTAAGGTTAGTCTAAAAATAAAGATAGTGTTAGGGTTAACGATAGGCTTAGGGCTAAGCATGAGATTTGTGTTATGTTTAGGGTTTGGGTTATGCCTAAGGATAAGTATTTTGTTAGGGTTAGGGTTAGGCCTAAGTATAAGGATAGTTTTATGGTTAGGGTTAGGACTAAGTTAAGGGAAAATGGTGGGGTTAAGGTAAGGGTTAGGGTTAATCTAATTAGGATAAGTGTCAATGTTTGGGTTAGGGTTAGTCTACGGATAAAGATAGCATTAGGTTTAACGTGAGGGTTAGGCCTCAGTATGAGGATAGTGTTAGTGTTTGGGTTTGTGTTAGGCCTAAGGATAAGGATAGTGTTAGGGTATGGCTTAGGGTTAGTCTAAGGATAAGGGTGGTGTTATGATTAAGGTTAGGGCTAAACATCAGGATTGTGTGAAGGGTGGGGATTGGGATATGCATAAGACAAGGGTTGTGTTAGGCTTAGGGTCAGTATAAGGATCAGGATAGTATTAGGGTTAGGGTTAGCGTTACGGCTAATCATGAGATTTGTGTGAGGTTTGGATTTGGGTTAGGCCTAAGGATTTGTATCTTGTTAGGGTTAGGGTAGGCCTAGGGATAAGGATAGGTTTATGGTTAGAGTTAAAGTTAGACCTAAGTTTAGGGATAGTGTTAGTGTTAGGGTTAGTGTTATAGTTAATATAATGATAAGGATAGTGTCAGGGTTAGGGTTTGTCTAAGTCTAAAGATAAGGATAGCGTAAGGGGTAGTGTTATGGTTAGGCCTCAGCATAAGGATAGTATTAGTGTTTGGGTTTTGGTTAGGACTAAAAATAAGGATAGTGTTAAGGTTAGTATTAGGGTTAGTCTAAGGATAAAAAGAGTGTGGGGTATGCGTTAGTGTTAGGTGTAAGCATTAAAATAGAATTAGGAATGGGGTTTGGCTTAGGCTTAAGGATAAGGATAGTGTTATGGTTAGAGTTAGGTTGAGGCCTAAGGATTAGGATACTGTTAGTGTTAGGATAAGTCGAAGACTAAGGGTAGTGTTACTTTTAGGGTTAAGATTAGCCTAAGGAAAAGAAGAGTGTTATGGTATGTGTTAGGGCTAGGCCTAAGAATGAGGATAGTCTTAGACGTGGGGTTTAGGTTTGGCCTAAGGATAGGAATAGTGTTAGAGTTCGGGTGAGGGTTAGACCTAAGGATAAGTATAGCGTTAGGGTTAAGGTTAGGATTACGGTATAGGGTTAGGGTTACCGTTAGAGATAGTAATTGGGTCATAGCTAGAGCTAAGTTTCAGTCTAGGTTTCAGTTTAGGGCCATCATGAATGTGAGGGATGATGTTAGGGTTAGGGTTAGGTTAGGGATAGGGTTAGGGTTAGGGTTAGTAATTGGGTCACAGCTAGGGCTAAGTTTTGGCCTAGGTTTCAGTTTAGGGGGATCATGAATGTGAGGGATGGGGTTAGCGTTAGGGTTAGGATTAGAATAGTGTTACAGCTAGGGTTCAGTTAGTGTTAGCGTTAGGGTTAGGGTTAGGTTAGTGTTAGGGATATGGTCAGGGTTAGGGTTACTGTTAGATTAGGTTTAGGGTTAGGGTTAGGTTATGGTTAGGGTTAGGTTAGTTTTAGTGTTAGGGGTATGGTTAAGGTTATGATTAGTGTTAGAGTTAGGGTTAGGTTAGGGTTACGGCTAAGATAGGTTAGCGTTAGGTTTAGCATTAGGGTTAGTTTAGGGTTAGGGGTAGGGGTAGATTTAGGATTAGGGTTAGAGTTAGAGTTAGTGTTAGGTATAGGGTAGGGGTTAGGGTCAGTGTTAGGGTTGGGGCTGGGGTTGGGGTTGGGTTTAAGGTTGGAGTTAGGTTTGGGGTTAGGTTTGGGTTTGGAGTTGGGGTTGTGGTTGGTGTTAAGGTTGGGGTTTGGTTTTGGGTTAGGGTTGGAATTGGGGTTGGGATTGGGGTTAGGGTTAGGGTTAGGTTTAGGGTTATTGTTATGGATAGAATTAGGGTTAGGGTAGGGGTTAGGGCTGGGGTTAGGGTTGGCGTTTGGGTGTGGGTTGAGGTTGGGGTTAAGGTTAGGGTAGGGTTGTGTTAGGGTTAGGTTTAGGTTTAGGGTTATGGTTAGGGTAAGGGTTAGGGTTGGGATTGGGTTTGGGGTTAGGGTTGGGGTTGGGGTGAAGGTTGGGTTGGGGTTGGTATTAGGGTTAGGTTTAGTTTTAGGGTTAGGGTTACAGTTTTGGGGGTTTCAGTTGGGGTTTGGTTTGTGGTTAGAATTAGGGTTAAGGATTGGGTTGGGGTTTGGTTTGGGGTTGGGGTTGGGGTAGGGTTTGGGGTTAGGTTTAGAGTTAGGGTTAGGGTGAGGATAGGGGTTACGGTTAGGGTTAAGTTTAGGGTTGGGGTTGGATTAGAGTAGGGGTTGGGGTTAGTGTTAGGGTTAGGGTAAGGGTAGGGGTTAGGGTTAGGTTTGGGGTTAGGGTTGGTCTTGGGGTTGGGGATGTGTTTGGGGCTGGGGTTGGGTTTGGAAATGGGGTTAGGGGTGAGTTAGGGTTTGGGTTAGGGTTAGGGTTAAGGTAGGGGTTAGGGTTTAGGGTTAGGGTAAGGGTTATTCTAGGGTTAGGGTTAGGGTATAGGTTAGGGTCAGGGTTAGTGCTTGGGTTAGGTTTAGGGTTGGGTTTTAGTTTGGGGTTGCTTTTGGATTTGTGGTTGTGGTTACGGTTAGATTTGGGGTTAGGGCTAGAGTTGCGGTTTGGTTTGCGCTTGGGATTTGGTTTGGAGCTAGGGTTATGGTTGTGTTTGGGGTTAGGCTTAGGGTGGCGGTTAGAGTCAGGGTTAGTGTTAGTGTTAGGTTTAGGCTTGGGTTAGGGGTTGGGTTTGGGGTTGGAGTTTGGGTTCGGGTTAGGTTTAGGGTTAGGGTAAATTTTAGTGTTAGAGTTAGTGTTAGGTTTAGGATTGGGTTTAGGGTGAGGGTTAGGGTTTGGGTTGGGTTTGGTGTTGGGAAAGGATTGGTGTTGGTGTTGGGGTTGGGTTTGAAGTTAGTGTTAGGGTTGGGGTTAGGGTTAGGGTTGGGATTAGTGTTGGTGTAGGGTTGGTGTTGGGTTCGGGTTGGCATTGGGTTTGGTTTGGTGTTGGGTTTTGGGCTGGGGTTGGGGTTAGGGTTATGGTTAGGTTAGAGATGAGGGTTAGGGTTAGTGTTAGGTTTAGGTTTGTGTTTATGGTTGGTGTTCGGGAACGGGTTGGTGTTGGGGATCGGGGTAGGTTTAGAGTTAGAGTTAGGTTTAGGGTTAGGGTAGGGGTTAGGGTTAGGGTTAGGTTTGGGGTTAGGATTGTGGTTTGTGTTGGGGTTCGGTTTAGGGTTAGGTTTAGGGTAGGGGTTAGGGTCAGGGTAATTTTTGGGTTAGGGTTAGGGTTAAGTTCAGGGTAGGGTATAACATCAGGGTTAGGGTTAGGGTTAGAGTTGAGGTTGGGTTTGGGTTTTGGGTTGGAGTTGGGCTCGGAATTAGGGTTAGGGTTCTGTTTGGGGTTGGGGTTGGTGTTGGGGTTGGTTTTGGGGTTGGGTTTAGTGATAGGGTTCGGGTTGGGTTTGATGTTAGGGTTAGTGTTAGGGTTAGGTTTAGGGTCAGTGTTGGAGTTGGTTTTGGGATTAAGGTTGTGTTTAGAGTTATTATTAGGGTTAGTGTCCAGTTTATGTTGGGGTTGGGGTTGGTTTTGGGTTTGGTGTTGGGTTTAGGGTTAGTGTTAGGGTTCTGATTAGGTTTAAGGTTACAGTTAGGGTTAGGGTTAGGGTAGGGGTTAGGATTAGGGTAAGAGGTTGAGGTTATGGTTGGCGTTGGGTTTGGGGTTGGGGTTGGGGTTAGGGTTAGGGTAATGTTAGAATTTGGGTTAGGGTTAGGGTGAGGGTGGTGTTAAGGTCCGGTTTATGGTTGGGTTTCGGATTGGGATTTTCTTTGGTTTAGGATTGGGGTTGGGTTTGGGTTGGGGTTCAGATTAGAGTTAGGTTTAGGGTTAAGGTTAGGTGTAGGTTTAGGTTTTGTGTTAGAGTTACTGTTAGGTTTAAGGTTGGTTTTAGGGTTAGAGTTAGGGTTAGGGTTATGGGTTGCATTTAGGTTTGGGTTTGGGGTTGGTTTTAGGGTTAGGGTTAGGGTTAGGGTCAGGGTTGGGTTTGGGGTATGGTTTGGGTTGCGGGTTCTGATTCAGGTTATGGTTCGGGTAGGGTTTAGGGTTAGGGTTAGAGTTAGTGTTAGGTTTAGGGTTGGGTTTAGGGTTAGGTTTAGGGTTTCGTTTAGGTTTGCGGTTTGTGTTGGTGTTGGGGTTGGTTTTGGTGTTAGCTTTGTGGTTGGTTTGGGGTTAGCGTTTGGTTTAGGGTAGGGTTTAGAGTCAGGATTGGGGTTGGGGCTGGGTTTGGTGTTGGGTTTGGAGTTCGGGTTTGGGTTCGGGTTAGGGTTAGGGTAGTGGTTAGTGTTAGGGTTAAGTTTAATGTTGGGGTTGGGGTTGGGGAAGGGTTGGGGTTGGGGTTGGGGTTGGAGTTAGTGTTAGGGTTGGTTTTAGGGCTAAGGTTAGGGTTAAGTTTAGGGTTAGGTTTTGTGTTGGGGTTAGGGTTACAATTACAGTTACAGTTATGGTTAGGGTTGGGTTTAGGGTTTTGTTTGGGGTTGGGTTTTGTGTTGTGGTTGGGTTTGGTGTTGGGTTTGGTGTTGGGTTTGGGTTTGGGGTTAGGGTTAGGGTTTTGTTAAGGTTTGGGTTAGGGTGAGGGTTAGGGTTTGGGTTGGCTTTATGTTTGGGGTTGGGGTTAGGGTTAGGGTTAAGTTTGTTGTTAGAGTTGGGTTTAGGGTTGGTGTTGGGGTTGGGGTTGGCACTGGGTTTTGGTTTGGGGTTGGGGTTTGAGTTGAAGTTAGGGTTAGGGTTATTGTTAGGTTTAGGAATAGGGTTAGTGTTAGGGTGAGAGTAGGTGTTAGGACTAGGGTCATGGTTAGCATAGGGGTTAGGGTTAGGGTTAAGTTTGGGGTTGGGGTTGGAGTAGGGGTAATGGCAGGGTTAGGGTTAGGGTTAGTGTTAGGGTAGGGTTTAGGGTTAGGGTAAGGGTTGAGGTTGAGGTTGGGGTTGGGTTTGGGGTTGGGGTTGGGTTTGGGGCTTGGTTTCGGGTTCTCATTATGGTTAGGGTAGGGTTTAGTGTTAGGGTTACGTTTAGGGTTAGGGTTGGGGTTGGGGTTTGGGTAGGATTTGAGTTTGGGGTTAGTGTTAGGGTTAGGTTTAGGGATAATATGTTCAGGGTTAGGTTTGGGGTTAGGGTTTGGTTTAGGGTTAGGGTAGATGTTAGGGTTACTTTTAGGGTTAGGGTTAGAATTAGGGTTAGGGTTAGGGTTAGATTTAAGTTTACGGTAGGGGTTAAGGTTAGGTTTAGGGTTAGGGCTAGGTTTGAGGTTAGGGTTGGGGTTGGGTATATGGTTCGATTTAGGGTTAGAGTTAGGGTAGGTGATAGGGTTAGGGTTAGGGATAAGTTTGTGGTTATGGTTGGGGTTGTGTTTGGGGTTGGGTTTGGTGTAGCTGTTTGGGTTAGGGTTATGTTAAGGTTTGGGTTAGGATTAGGGTGAAGGTTGGGGTTGGAGTTAGATTAAGGGTTGGGGTGGGGTTTGGGTTTGGGGTTAGAGTTTGTGTTGGGGTTAGTGTTAGGGTTAGGTTAAGGTTCAGGGTTAGGGTTAGGTTTAGGTTTGGGGTTGGGGTTGGGTTGGTGTCGGGCCTGGTGTTGGGTATGGCATTGCGGCTGTGGTTGGTGTTGGGGCAAGAGTTGGGGTTGGGATTAGTTTTGGTTTTAAGTTGGTGTTAGAGTTGGTGTCAAGGTTGAGACTGGGCTTACTTTTTGGTTTGGTTTTAGGGTTGGGGTTGGAGTTGTGGTTAGAGTTAGGGTTTGGGTTACATTAGGTTTTGGGTTAGGGTTAAGGTTCGGGTAGGGGTTAAGGTTAGGGCTAGGGTTGGGGTTTTTGTTAGGGTTGGTGTTGGGGTTGGGTTAGGGGTTTGAGTTGGGGTTGTGGTTAGGGTTGGAGTTGGGGTTGGGGTTGGGGTTGGGGTTTGGGTTAGGGTTGGGGTTTGGAGAGTTGGTGTTGGGTTTAGGTTTAGTGTTAAGGTTAGGGTTACGTTAGGTATGGATTTGGGGTTGGGGTTGGTTTTATGGTTCAGGTTAGGTTAGGGTTTATGGTTTGGGTTAGGGTTGTGTTTCAGTTTGGAATTGGTGTTTGTGTTATTGTTAGAGTTATTTTTAGGGTTATGGTTGGGGTTGGGGTTTGTGTCCGGGTTAGGGTTAGGTTAGTGTTGGATTTGGGGTTGGGGCTGGGGTTAGGGGTAGGTGTAGGTTTGAGTTTAGGGGTATGGTTGGGATTGGGGTTTGTGTTATGGTTAAGTTTAGGGTTAGGATTAAGTTTACGGTTAGGATTATGGTTAGGGTTAGGGTTATGTTAGGGTTGGATTTGGGGTTGGGATTTGGGTAAGGTTTAGGACTGGGTTTACGTTTGGGGTTAGGATTGTTTTTGGGTTTGGGGTTGGGGTTTGGGTTAGGGTTAGAAGTAGGTTTAGGGTTCTGGTTGAAGTTGGGTTTTATGTTCGAGTTAGCTTTATGGTTGGGGTTGAGTTTAGGGTTATTTTTAGGGTCAGGTTAGAGTTGGATTTGGGGTTGGGGTTTGAGTTGGGTTTAGGGTTTTGTTTGGGTTTGGGGTTGACGTTTGGGTTAGGATTACAGTTAAGTTTAGGGTTTTGGTTGAAGTTGGGTTTTGTGTTAGAGTTAGCTTTGGGGTTAGGGTTATGGCTAGGTTTAGTGTTAGTGTTAGGGTTTGGGTTAGGGTTAGGGTTGGGGTTAGTTTTAGGCTTGGATTTGGGTTTGGGGTTGGTGTTGGGGATGAGGTTAGTGTTAGGTTTAGGGTTACGGTTAAGGTTGGGTTTACAGTTAGGTTTAGGGTTGGGTTGGGTTTACAGTTAGGTTTAGGTTAGGTTAGGGTTGGATTTGGGGTATGGGTTAGGGGTGTGTTTGGGTTTTGGGTTGGGGTTTGTGTTAGGGCTAGTTTTAGGGTCAGAGTTAGGTTTAGGGTTAGGTTTTGTGTTAGGGTCTGGTTTAGGTTTAGCTTTAGGTTTAGGGTTAGGGTTGGGTTTAGGGTCGGGGTTGGGAAAGGGTAAGGGTTAGGTTTGGTGTTGGGGTTAGGGTTGGGTTTGGGGTTAGGATTAGGGTCAGCGTTCTGGTTGTGGTTAGTGTTTCTGTTATGTTTAGGTTTAGGGTTAGGGTTAGGGCTGGGTTTAGGTTTAATGTTAGGATTAGTTTAGGGTTGGATTTTGGTAGAGTTTGTGGTTTGGGTTTGGGTTATGGTTATTGTTAGGGTTACGGTTAGGGGTTGGGGTTAAGTTTGGATTTGGCTTTGTTGTTGGTGTTGGGGTTTGGGTTGGGGTTAGGGTTAGGGTTAGTGTTAAGTTTTGTGTTGGGTTTAGGCTTACGGTTAGAGTTAAGTTTAGATTTGGTTTTGGGCTTGGGCTTGGTGTTGGTTTTGGCATTTGGGTTATCCTTATTGTTAGGGTTAGGTTTGAGTTTAGGTTTATGGTTGGGTTAGGGTTGGATTTGGCGTTGGTGTTGGGGTTAGGATTGGGGTTAGCGTTATGGTTATTTTTCGATTTGGTTTTGGGGTTGGGATTAGTGTTGGGGTGACATTTAGGGTTAGGTTAGGATTTGGTGTGTGAAGTTTATGCCAAATTCTACCCCTAACCCTAACACTATCCTGATTCTTAGGTCTAACCCAAACCCCATCCTGAGCAGTGTGTTGATGCTTAAGCCCATCCCTAACACAAAACCTAACATAGTCCTTATCGTTAACAAATACCTAACCCCAACAATATACTTATATTTAGGGTTAACGCCGACCCTAAACCCAACAGTATCCTTCACCTTAGGCCCAACTACAACTCTAATCCTAACCCTAACCCTAACACTAACACTATCCTTATCCTTAGATAATCAAAATCACAATCCTAACATTATTCATATCCTCAGACTAACTCTAAACCTATTGCTAAAATTATCTTTATCAGTAGGCATAAACCTAACTGTAACACTTATAGCATCCTTATCCTTAGACTAACACTGACTTCAACCCCAAATCTATCCTAATCCATAGGCCTAAGCCTAACCCTAAATATAACCATTACACAATCTTTATCCATAGAATAACACTGAAGTTAACCCTAACGCTATCCTTACCCTTGGGCCTAACACAAACACTAACCTTACCACTATACTTGTACTTAGGATTAACCCTAACGTTTCCTTTACCTACCTCTAAACCTATCACCATCCTTACCTTTAGACTAACTCTAACCCTAACCTTTTCACTATTTAATCTTAGGCCTAACCCTAAACTTAACCCTAAAACTAATCTTACCCTTAGGACTCACCCTAATCCTAACATTAAAACTATCCATATCTTTTGGCCTTAAACTAAAACTAATACTATCTGTATTCTTGGCCTTTAACCAAACCTCAAACATGACACTATCCTCATGCTTAGACTAAGCACAACCCTAACCCAATCACTATCCTTATCCTTAGACTACCCCTAATACTAACACTAAAGTTATCCTTAGGACTAACTTGAACCCTAACACTATCCTTATTCTTAGACCTAACACTTGTTCTTAGGCCTAAAACCTAACCCTAACCCTACCACTATCCTTATCCTTAGACTAATCATAACCTTAAAATCAACACTATCCATAATCTTAGAGTGATGTTAACCCTAACAGTAATGCTATTTTCATCCTTAGACCTAACCTCAACCCTAACCTTAACACTATCCCTATGCTTATCCCTGACCCGACCCAAACCTAAGACTGTCTGCCCCCCTGTTTAGACCTAATCACAAATTTAACCCTAGCACTCTACCTTGTCCTTAGACTGGGCCAAACCATGATACAATCCTTATCCTTAGACTAATCCTATCACTAACACTAACACTAAACCTATCCTTAAGAAGAATTCTACCCATATTTTAACACTATCTTTACCCATGGGCCAAACCCTACCTCTAACCCACACAAAATCCTTATCCATAAACAAACCTTGAACATAAAACTATCACTATCTATATTCTTAGAATAACATTAAATATAACCCTAAAACTATCCTTATCAATAGGCCTGAACCTTACTGCAACCTTAACACTATCCTTATTCATACACTAACCTTAACCCTGTCCATTACCGTAACACTCTCCTTATGGTTAGGCCTCACCTTACCACCAACACTAACACTATTTTTATACTTTGGGCTAACCCTATCACTAACTCTATCCTTACACTTCCTGCTCACCCAAATTCAAACCTACCAACATCCTCTTTCTGAGGCCTAACAGTAACCAAACCCTGAAGTCCCTAACCTCAAATTAACATAACCCTAACTCGAACACTATCTATATCCATACACTAAACCTATTCCCCTCCTTAAAACTATCCATCCATATCAATAGGCCTAACCCTGGCCCTAATCTGAACACTAAAATTGTCCTTTGGCTTGACGATAACCCTAATTCCAAGAAAATCCTTATTAGGCCTAACCTAACAAAATCCTTCGGCTACGGCCTTACCCAAACCCGAACATTAAACTTTTCTTCATGCATAGGCCTAACCTTAACACTATTCTTATCCTTAGACTAATCCAAAGTTTAAACATTACACTATCCATAATCTTAGAGTGACACTAACCCTAAACCTAACATTATCCTTAAACCCTAAACCTAACCTTAACCCTAATACTACTCTTATCCCTATCCCTAACCCTAACCCTTACACAAGCAGTATGTTTTCCTTAGGCATTACTGTGCCCAACACTAATATATTCCTTGCTTAGGCCTAATCCCAACCTTAACCCTAATACTCTACCATACCATTAGCCTGACCCTAAGCATAAAACCAAGCTTATATTGAGACTAACTCTTACACTAATACTAGCACTAACTTTATCCTTAAGCTTAACCCTAACCTACAGCTAACACTCTCCTTGTCAGTCTGAACTCTTACTCCAGCCCTAACACTATCCTTACCTTAGACCTAGCCCAAACCCCAACCCTAACAACATCCTTATGCTTAGGCCTACCCCTAATCCTAAACCCAACACTAACACTGTCATTATCTTTAGCCCTAACCCAAAACCTATCCCTAACACTATCCTTTTCCTTGGTGCTAACACCAAACCTAACCATGCTTAAACTTAAACTAACACTGTGCTTTAGCTTTGGCCTTACCTTAATCCTAACCCTAACTCAATCCTTATGCTTATGCTAAAACCAAACCCCAAGCAAAACAAAATCCTTATTCTGAGTCCAACCCTAACCATAAATGTAACACTGTCCATAATCTTAGAGTGATCTTAACCCTAATCCTAACACTATCCTTATCCTTAGCACTATCCCTAACCCTTTTATCCTTAGGAATAACCCTAACCAACTCTGACACAGTCCTCTTCCTTAGGCCTAATCCCAAACTTAAGCCAAACACTCAACCTTACTTTTAAGACCTGGAAACTATTCTTATTCTTAGATTAAACCTAACCCTAAGCTTAAGCCTAACAATAAACTTATTCTTTGGCCAAAATCAACCCCAACTCTAACACTAACCTTATCCTTTGGCCTAACCCTAACTTTAGGTTAAAAGTGTCTTTATCCTTAAGCCAAACCCTAAACCTAACCCTAACCCTAACACTGTCCTCATTCTTATGCCTAAACCAAACCTCAACCCAAACACTCTCCTTATGCTTAGTCCTAACCTTAACCTTAAACCTAACACTGTCCTTATCACTAGACCTAACCATAAACCTAACCCTAACACCATTTTTATCCTTAGGATTAATAACCCTAAACTTAACCCTAACTCAACCCTTATAATAGCCCTAACCCTAACCCTAAACCTACGCCTAATGTTGTTACCCTTAATTCTAACCTTAACCAAAGCTTAAACCTAACCCTAAAACTGAACTACCTCTATCCACAACCCCAACCCGAACCCCAAACATAACACTAACCATAAACTTAACCCTAACCCCAATCCTAATCCTGACACCAAACCCTAACTCTAACCCTAACACTAAACGTAACCCAACCTTAAACCTAACCCAACACTAACCCTACCCCTAACCGTAAACTCAACGCTAACCCCAAACCCCAAACCCAACAGTAACCATAATCCTAACCTTAACAATAGCCCTAATGCAATCCTATACATCATTTTAAACCCAAGCCCCAAATCAACCCCAACAACTCCATCCACAACCCTAAACCTAACAGCGACCCTAAAATATCACGAAACCCAGGATTATTCACATTAGAAACCCTAACCACAACCCTAATTCTAACCTTAAACCTAAAGCAAACCCCAACCCTAACCCTAACCACAACCCCAGCCTTAAACAAACCCTAACATAACCCTAACCCTAACTCTAACCCTACCTTAATCCCAACACCAAACCCAACCCTAACCCTAACCCTAACCCCAAACTTAACTGTAACCCTAAACCTTTGTTTAACCCTACGCGAACACTAAACCTTACACTAACATTGACCCAACACAAACCTTTTTATCATCCCTAAACTTAACATTGACCCCATCACTAAACCCATACAGCGAAACCCAAACAAAACCTATCTCTAACCTTAATCCTAACCCTAACCGTAAACCTATCCAATACACTCATCGTAACACTAACCCTAACCCCAACACTAACCCTAATCATAAACCTAATTCAACCATTCCCCTAACCTTAATCTTAACACTAACTCTAAAAATAACCCTAACCCAAACCAAATTCTACCCCTAAAATAAACCCTAAACCCAACCCCAACACCAACCACAACCCTAGCCTCAACCCCAACAGAAACACAAACCATAACCCTAATCTGAACCCAAAACCTAACCCTAACCCTTACACTAAACCTAAAACTAACCCTCATCTTAACCTTAATCCTAACCCTAACCTCACCCTTAACCCTAACTCTAACATTAACCTGACTCTATCCCAAACCCTAACACTAAACCGACCCAAACAATAACGCTAACCTTAAACGCAACCACAACTACAACCACAACCCCAACTCTATCTATAAAACAACCCTAAACTTAACCCAACCTTAACCCTAAACAAAACCATAAACTCAACCCTAACGCCAACCCCAAACCCAACCATAACCCTAACACTAACCTTAACCCTACCCCTAACCCTTACACTAACACTAATGCAATTCTATACCTAACTTTAACAAGACCAAACCAAACTCCAAACACAAACCCAATCATATCCTAACCCTAAATCTTACCCTAACGCTACACTAACCCAACCTGAACACTAACAATAAACCTAACCCCAAATCTAACCCTAACTCTAACCCCAACCCTAACACAACCAAAACCTAAACCCCAAACCAACCCTATCCCTAACCTTAAATCTAACCCTAAACCTAATCCTAACACTAACCCTCACCCTAAACCTTACCCTAACCCGAAGACTATAGCTAACCGTAAACCTAACTCAACCCTTACCCGAACCATAACCTAACCCTAACACTAACCATAACCCTAACTCTAATTCAAACCTTACACTAAACCCAACGCCTACCGCAACCCATACACCAATCCTAACGCTAACCGTAACCCTAAACCCTAATCCCATTACTAATCCTAACCCATATGCCAACTCTTCTTCTAGCCCTAACACAACCCTAATTCTAACCCTCACTGTAACCCTAACCCAAATCCTAACCTCAACCGCAACACCAACCACAACCCTAACCCAACTCCAACCCCAACCCTAACCCAAACCTAAATCTAATCTTAATCCTAACTGCAATCCAAACCCCAACCTTAACCCCAACCAAAACACCAACCCGAAACCAAACCCTAACCCTAACCTAAAACCTAACACTAACAGTAACCCTAAACCTAACCCTAACACCAACCCCAACACTAACACTAAATTTAACTGTAACCACTACACTAACCCTAAATATACACCAAACGCTAACGTAGCAATGAGCCTAACCCTAAATATAGGCCATAACCAATCCCCACACCGAAAACCAACAATAACAGTAACACCAACCTGAAACCTAACAGCAAATCTAACCCTCACTCTAATGCTAAACCTAACCCTAACACCAAACCTAACTCTAACCCCTAACTCAACCACAACCCCAACACCAATCCCAACTCCAGCCCTACGCCTACCCCAACCCTATCCCTAACTTTAAACCGTAACCTTCCCGTAATCTTAATGCTAAGCCTAAACTTAAGTCTCTTTTGTATGGAAAAAACAAGTTTAAATCACCTGACTTCCATACTCTGAGAAATACAATAGGATCCACTGCATCTAAAGGTGCTTGAGTGAAGAAAACAGCACTCGAAAGCTTTTCTTGTCTTCCATCGTGTTGTTCTCATGGCAGGGTGTCTCACAGAACACATTAACAGAGGCAAGTATAATAGGGAAATTATTTTCTATCTTCAACATGCTTTTCAAAGAAACTCAGGCCTCACACAGAGCCTGTCCAGGAAAACCTTTGTTTCCCCAAGTCAGGAATCAATGTACTGCATTCATTTCCATGTTGCTCAGTCAGTGCTAGGAACTGACAAGGTGGTTCGAACTGGAGCCTCAGTTGATAGAGGAGTTTTAAAGCAATCGCCTTTAGTAAATGGAGAAATTCCAGAGAAATCAAAACTTTTCCATGGGTTTCTATCAGGTACTCGCCAACATTACCTGACTTCTAAAGGTTGCATCTCATCTCGGGGAGTAGAACAAAACATACTCTGAAGAGAGGTAACAGGCATAACAGAGTCATTCCTTGGAATCTTCTCCATGCTTTTGAATGAAAGGCAGGCATTAAAAATTGCATCCAGATAAAAGTTAGGGTCCCCAAATCAGGAATCAATATGAAGCTTTCATTACATGGTTGCTCACTCAGTTTTGGATCCA
Source organism: Ctenodactylus gundi (assembly GCA_004027205.1). Classification (NCBI taxonomy): domain Eukaryota; kingdom Metazoa; phylum Chordata; class Mammalia; order Rodentia; family Ctenodactylidae; genus Ctenodactylus; species Ctenodactylus gundi. The sequence continues at coordinate 25,117 of PVKB01007621.1, forward strand.
AAAAAGTATGTAGGAAGTACAAGGTCTGTTTTGTGGCCTAGAGTTAGGGTTAGGATTAGGTTAAGCATTAATGTTAGGTCTCATCTCAGAAAGTAAAAATAGAGTCTAAGCAGACGCAAAGAGTACAAAATGGAAATAGTTTTCTATTCGCTACGTTTGAATAAAATGCAGGACTGAAACAGTGCGTCTGGATGCATGTTTGTTTCTCCTAGTCAAGAATGAAGATAAAACGTTCACTTCAAACTTGCTCACTCAGTCAGAACTGGTGTCTCCGTTGTTGGTAAACAGAAGTTTCAAACACCTTACGTGAGTACGTGGAATAATTTCATAGAATGAGATGCTTAAAATGGTGTCTGTTTGAGGTTCTGACAACAAACCTTCAAAGATTTTCTGATCTTCTATACTGTTCTCATTTCAGGGAGTGGAAAAGAACACTTTCTGAACAGAAGCAAAAAGTATAGCCAGGGTAATGACTTCCTATTTTTGACATACGTTTTAATAAAATGAGGGTTGAAAGCAGGTGCGTCAGAAATCACCATGGTGCGTTCATTTCAATGCGGCTTGCTCAGAGAGAAATTGGTAGGGATTGCAGCCTCATTTGTTCAGAAAGCAGGAGTTCTTAAACAATGAGTCTTAGTTAAAGGGGAATTCCCAGAAATCAGTGTGTTTAAAAGCGTTTGTATGAGGTACTAAGAGCTACACTCTCCAGTCGTTTTCTAAAGTTGTGTTCTCATTCCCAGGAGTAAAACAGAATAGAGTCTGAAGAAGGCCAAGTAAAACTGAGAAATTTCTTCATATCTGTTAGACAAATTTGAAATAAATGCATAAATAAAACATTCAGAGAAAACGTTGCTTCTCGATTTCAGGAATTAAGATAGAGCATTCTTTTCTATTTTGCTCACTCACTTTTGATAATGGACCAAGTCATTAAGAACTGGAAGGTCTTTGAATTGGGAAACAGGATATATGAAATCACTGACTTTATTTAGTAAGACAAATCCCATAGTATTCTATGCGTTGATAGGAATTGTTGCAGATACTAAGAAAACATTCCCCAACTATTCCTACCGTCTTCTGGGTTGCTTTCAATGCCGAGAGTACACATTCTGAATTCTGGCCCCAGTGTGAACAGCGATATTCCTTTGTGTCTTTTGCATGCTTTTCAAAGAAACCCAGGCCTGAAACACAGAGCGTCTATTTAAACTTTTGTTTGCTCTAGTGAGGAATCAAGTTAGAGCTCTAATTTGAATATTATTCCCACAGTTCTAAAAACAGGTAAAGTAGCTAAGGGCTGGAGTCACTGTAGTTTGGAATAGGGGAGCATTCAAATACGGAATTCAGTACATGGAGAAATCGTGTAGAAGTCAGGCGTTTAAATGAGTTTTCATCAGGGAAGAAAAAAACAACACCCCAAAGCTTTTCTTTCATAGTCGTTTTCACATCTGGGAGTAGGACAGAACACGTATTGAGTAGAGGGAACAGATATCAAAAGGAAATAATTATTGTCTATACTTTACATGCTTTTCCATGGAACACAAGACTAAAACAAAGTGGTTAAACACTGAGGTATTCTAAAAAGCATTTTTCAGCCCTTTTCATCTTCTACACTGTTGTTTTCATTTCCAGGAATAAAGCCGAACAGATCCTGAACTGGGGCAACAAGTTAAAATGCAAAATTGCATCCTATCTTTTACACAAGTATGAATGAAGTGAAGGTTAAACCCTGTGTCCAAATCAATGAATATTTTGACAAGTCAGGAATCAACATATTTTTTTTCCATCGGGCTCAATCGGTTTTGGAAACAAAGTATGTAAGAGCTGGAGGCTCTCTTGTTTGGAGAACAGGAGTTGTCAAACATCTGTCTTCAATACATGGAGAAGTCCGACGGAATTCAATGCTATCAAAAGGTTTTGTAGCAGAAACAAATTACCACACTCCTCAGGTTTTCTTGAAAGCTGCCTTGTCGTTTTCTTCCCATAAGCAACGGGTATAACAAGGAAACAAGTCAGTAACTCATACTTGTGTCTTGTTCTCATTTCCAAGAATAAAGCCGAGCAGATCCAGAACGGGGCAACAAGTAAAAATGCAAAATTACATCTTATCTTTTACACGACTATGAATGAACTGAAGGCTTAACAATGAGAGTCCAAATTAATGGTTGCTTTAAATCGGGCTCAGTTTTGGAAACAAAGTATTTAAGATCTGGAATCCCTCTTGATTGGCGAATATTGACTTCAAACATCTGACTTCAGTACATGGAGAAGTTCGACAGAATTCAATGCGATTAAAGGATTTGTAGCATATACCGACAACCACAGCACCCAGTTTTTCTAGAGTACTGACGTTCCTTCTCAGAAGAAACATGTATAACCAGAAAATATGTCCGTGTCTTATACTTACTTTTAAACTCAGCACAGGATTCAAACCTAAGTGTGTCTAAAGGAATGTTTCACCAAGTCCGGAAACAAGGTAAGGCTTTCTTTTCACTGGCGCTTACACAGTTTTGGAAACTGACATGTTAGCTAAGAACTGGAGTATCTCTTGTTTGGAGCCTGAGTTATACATCTGACTTGAGCGCATGGAGAAGTACAATAGAATTCAGCGCGTTCAAAAGGTTTTGTAGCAGATACCGATAACCACACTCCCCATGTTCGTTCTCTTCTCATAAGCAACAAGTATAACAAGGAAACAAGTCGACTCCTACTTTCTTTTGAACTACGAACAGTGTGCAAAGTAATTCTAAATGAATATTTCTTTTGGCAAGTCCGGAAACAAGATAGAACTTTTCTTTCACTGGCGCTCAAGCAGTTTTGGGAACAGACAACTTAGCTAGGAACAGGAGTCTCTCTTGTTTAGAAAACAGGAGCATTAATACGACTAAATTAGGCACATGGACATATCCTCAGAACACAATGCGTGTAAATAGGTTTGTATGAGAACAAATGCAACATTTCCCTGTTTTTCTTTCATTGTGTTGTTCTCAGGTCAGGGAGTAGAACAGAACACATTTAGAACAGAGGCAGCAAGAAAATTGCTTCCTATCCTCTACATGCCTTTCAATGAAATGCAGGCCCGAAACAGAGCGCGTCTAATTAAATCTTTGTTTCCTCCAGTCAGGAATCTATGCTCTGCATGCATTTCAATGGAGCTCATTCAGAGTTGGAAAGAGACAAATTGGATAGTACTGGAGTGGCTGTTGTTTGGAAGACGGAAGAGTTAAAACATCTGACATTAGTCCAGATAGAAAAGCCAGAGAAATCAAGGAATCAAGATAGATCTTTCATTACAATGCTGCTCATTCAGTTTTGAAAACTGAAAAAAATAGTTAAGAAATGAGATGTCTGTTTTTGTGTTAGGGTTCGGGTTAAAGGTTAGGAATAAGGTCTCAGCTCAGAAAGAGAAAGAAAACAGAATGTGAACAGAGGACAAGAGCACAAAGGGGACATTAATTTGTATATGCTATATACCATTGAAGGAAACACAGGCCTAAAATAAAGTGCTGCTAGATCAATGCTTTTCTTTCTCCAAGTCAGGAATAAAGATGGAGCTTTCATTTCAGTGTTGCTCTCTCAGTGTTTTCCAATATAAAACTCTTTCAAATGTATGTTCTGTTGTTTCAAAACAAAGTTCTAATACATCCTACATGAGTCACAGAATTGTTTCCTTGTTATTTGGAAAAGAAAACTTCTTTACGCTAAAAAAACTAGGGACTGTTCTTATAAGCATCTGCTAAAAAACCTTGTGAAAGCATTGAATTCCGTCGGACTTCTCCATGTACTGAAGCTAGATGTTTGACAACTTCTGTTCTTCAAACAAGAGAAACTCCAGTTCTTACATACTTTGTTTCCAAAACCGATTGAGCCCGAAGAAAACGAAAGTTCTATCTTGATTTCTGACTTGGCTAATCATTCATTGATTCGGACACAAAGTTTAGCCTTTGCTTCATTCATAGTCACGTAAAAGAAAGGATGTATTTTTGCATTTTAACTTGTTTCCCTAGTTCATGATCGATTCGACTTTATTCGTGGAAAAGACAACAACAGTGTAGAAGATGAAAAGGACTGAAGAGTGTCTTTTTCAGTACCTCATACAAATCTACATGAATACAAGGAGTTCCAGGAGATTTCTCCATGCACTAAAATCTGTATTTTTAATTTTCGTGTTTTTCAAACTGGAGAATCCAGTTCTTAACTAGTTTGCTTATAGAACTGTTTGAACAACAGAAATGGATGTTCTCTCTTGATTCCTCACTAGGGGAAAGAAGTGCTAAACTAGACTGTGTTTTAGGCTTGCGTTTCATGGAAAAGCCTATAGAGGATAGACAATAATTATTTCCTTTTTCTATCAGTTGCCTCTATTCAGTATGTGTCTGTTCTACTCCCTGACGTGAAAGCAACACAAAGAAAGATAAGCTGTGGGCTGTTGTTTTTCATCCCTGGTGAAAACTCATTTAAATGCCTGACTTCTATGTGATTTCTCCATGTACTAAATTCTGTATTTTCAATATTCCCATTTTCAAACGAGAGAGACTCCAGTCCTTAGCTACTTTGCCTGTTTTTAGAACTGTGTGAGTAACATTGAAAAGAGTACTCTAACTTGATTCTTCACTCGAGCAAACAAAAGATTAAATAGACGCTCTGTGTTTCATGCCTGCGTTTCTTTGAAAGCATGCAAGATACCGAGATATTTCCCTGTTCCCCCTGTGGCCAGAGTTCAGAATGTGTTCTCTTCTACACTCTGGGATAAAAGGAACCCTGAAGATGATAGGAATAGTTGGGGAATGTTTTTTTAGTACCTGCAAAAATACCTATCAAATCATGGACTACCATGGGATTTCTCTTAGTAAATAACGCCAGTGATTTCATAAATCCTGTTTCCCAAGTCTCAGACCTTCCAGTTCTTACCGACTTTGTCTGTTATCAAAAGCGAGTGAGCAAAATAGAACAGAACGCTCTCTCTTAGTTTCTGAAATTGAGAAACAACCTTTTCTCCCAATGCACTCTTCTCATTATGACTTGCCCCAGTTCAGACTCTATTCTGATTTTTCTCTTGGGAATGAGAACACCACTTTAGAAAATGACTGGAGAGTTTTGATCTTAGTACCTCATACAAACCCTTTCAAGCACACGGAGTTCTGGGACTTTCCCTTTTACTAGGATCTGTTGTATAAAAACTGTTTTTTTCTGAACAACAGAGGCTGCAAACCCTACTGGTTTCTCTCTGAGCAAGTATCACTGAAAAGAAACAAGATGGTGATTCCTGAGCCACCTGCTATCAACCCACATTTTTATTCAAAAATATGTTGAAAATACGAAGTCATTTCCCTGGCTATACTTGTTGCCTCGGTTCAGAAAGTGTTCTGTTCCACTCCCTGTAATGAAAACACTATAGAAGATCAGAAAAACTTTGAAGTTTCATTCTCAGAACCTCATACAGACATCTTTCAACACATTACGTTAAATTACTCCACATATTGTAGTCAGGTGACTGAAACTTCTGTTTACCAACAACGGGGACTCCAGTTCTGACTGAATGAGCAACTTTGAAGTGAATGCTCAATCTTCATTCCCGACTAGGAGAAACAAACATGTACCCAGACAGAGTGTTACATTCCTGCGTTTTATTCAAAAATGTAGCGGATTGGAAGCAATTTCCCTGTTACACTCTTTGTGTCTGTTCAGACTCTATTCTCTTACTTTCTGAGATGAGACCTAACGTTTATCCTAATCCTAACCCTAACTTTAAGCCACAAAACAGACCTTTTACATCCTATCTACTTTTTTGTGTCTAAAACTGAGTGAGCAACCGTGTAATGAAAGTATATTGATTCCTGATTTGGGGGACCCAAAATTTTATCTGGACGCACTGTTTGATGCTTGCCTCCCTTTTATTCAAAAGAATGAAAAAGATTCCAAGGAATGACTCTGTTATGCCTGTTACC